>JAWQFL010000004.1:658228-885728 GCA_033442365.1 Creolimax fragrantissima
TGCTCCGCTTGTTCAGTGCACGGGAAAACCGTTCACTTCTGGCAACTTACACCCCCCATGCACAATTCACGTTCAATACTTCATACATATATACATTATAGTATATAAAGTCGTGTAAAATTCAGTATCAATGTAATAAATAAGATGTACGTATGTGAACAACCCTTTTACCAAGTATAGGATTGCACGAGCTACATTTGAATATAAAAATATCCCAAGACTTATGGTGTGTAGACTGCACGGGCTGTTGCATAATCTATCACGTAGATGAATTGTTTAGCTCATACAAGCGTTGCTCATATCTAAAACAACCACTGCACGACTGCTATCAACAAGCATCGACTTCAATTTGACACTAGATTTATACTATATGTAGGGATATGGCAACCTACACACCTTGTTCATATTGTACTGTGAGGAGAATCACATTCGCTAATTCTTTCTGCCTGAACAAAGGAAAAATTTCTTTTGATATAGGATACCTATACCCGATTTTTACATTTTGTTTGTCTATTTGACCTCGACGCAAATAATTAGCTAAAACCTACCGATGAAGCCTAAATGCATAGGTCTACCACCAATTCATGCTAAACGAGATTACGAGTCAACGTTCTATGAATTGAAATTGGCCCATAAACTGATCACCATACTAAAAACACCAAAGAAAACCAAAGGGATACAGCTAGCACGCTGCCAAGACATTCCTTCGTTCTCAAACATCTTCCAATATAGAAGTGCTGGAATGGTGAAAGACAGGTTTATGTTTCCAATGGCTCCCGTGATGGATAGAATCGTGTTAAAATTAACATGGCAATACGCAAGAACGAAAGCAGAAAGGTTTAGAACTATAGCCGTAGCATAGAATAGAATGTTTCCGCTCTTGCTGGTGTGGTCTAGGATACTGCTCCCTTGATCAATCTTGCCCACTAGAATGAATAGAGTTTCGCAAGCGTGGATGCAGGAGTCGCGTGCTGTATGCATTAACAGAGGGTAGGAGAACGTTACAACAACAGCAGTTCCAACACGAGCAATTGATGCAACCACCGAAATCGGGAACGAGTCAAGAATGTCGGGTGTCACATTGGAGCCAAACGCAGTGTATCCACAAACACAAATAATTGCGTAAAGCACTGTTACAAGAGATACTGTAAATGCTCCTGAAATATCCATTCTCTTTGCAGTCTGCTTATCCATTGCGTTGAAAATGCTAAAAAGCACTGGACCGATGCTATAGCTGACCACGAAGACAGGGAACACCTTCATAATACTACTCAAGTTCCAGACAGTGGCCAAAACGTCTCCCTCGCAATCAATCTCTTTGCCTTCGCAGGGATCGAATATACCGATGCTATATGCAAATATTACGAACGTAGTCCACATTACACAGACTACAGCTGCGAGAGACGTGTAGGAAAGAAGCCATACGGACCTCAACATGGACAATGGAAATGCCAAACTGGCCCAGCAAATAATCAGCCAGAACCAATACTGGTAATAGATTTCGTCATCGGAGTTGTCTGCAGTAAATTGTCTCACAACGTCGGGAATGTTTTCTGCAGCAATCATCATATATACTACTGCTACCGCCCAGACGGAGAGAACGGTCAAGGCGTCAACCACAAGTGTAAGCCAGGGGTATGTTTTACAGCAGGCCACACCAATAGACGTTTGTCGGCCACCAATCTTTTCTGCGATCTTGTTGAGGAGGTGAATCCCGTACAAACTAAGAACACTCACGAAACACAAAAGCACAAGAGCAATAGCCCATCCAATCCGCAATGTTAAGTACGGAAGAGCGAGAAGACCGCTTCCAAGGATTATGTTGGCCAAGTTCATCGTCGTGCCGAGAATCCCGCTTCTTTGTGTAAATGTGGTCACGAATACATCGGGATCGACAAAACTGAGAGACAACACATTGTTATCAACAGTAGAGGTTTTCGTTAAATCCTCGACCTGATTTTTAGCACAGGATGACCCCACGTTATTAGTCATAGTATGTGAGTATATGGATGATATTCTTCATGTTACCACACTCGGATATAACATAAATTAATATAAGGACAACATAGGATATCTAAAACTGCTTGATTATGTCATAGTCGCAGTAAGTACAAGTAGTTGCTTAACTGTCTAGTTCATGTGTATACTGATCGTGTGATACGTTGAGCATGACTATTTGTTTGTTAAAGTTGCTGTTGCTTCTGTGCTTTCGTTCGGACATTTTTGTGCGTTGTACAGGTTACATCGAATAAACAGTTGCAGGTATTGAAGTGGGCACCGACTTAAGTGGCGTGTGTTACGAATGAACATGAGAGTATTTGGAATTCTCCGAGATAGCCATGATTAAATTCAAGTGGGGGTATCCCGCCTCGGAAACCCCGATCCGAACGTGGAATAGTGTATCTATTTTTAAGATTATTATTGCAAACCATTGGACAAGAGGTGAACAATCTGCCACAGAACCTAGTAGCTCTCCACTGTGTGCGAGTACTATATCTTCATCAAAGAGGGTCTAGACCACATCAGCAGTACTACCATAATGTATATTTATCCACGTTTACTTTCTATTGTAAACGTGGATAAATATTTCGGCCAGGCTACTTGACATCGGAAGTGTATCTGCACACACTAAGAGCTAAAATACGGATCAAAGTGCAGGTAGGCAGTGTGCAGCCTTGTGCATATCCCGCGGCTAAAGTCCCTCCCCTGTATGTGAAATTGACGTAAGCCGAATTGCCATGTATACAGTTTTATTGAGAATTCCTTACAGAATTATTAACAGCAGAAATTGTCAACAATGACAATCATGCCCATCTCTCTACTAACCGGTATACTTTTTGTGCAACCAGATGGATGGAACTGTAGAAGGTGAAAGGGACGATGTATGAACGCGGATGAATCAGTTCAAGGAATACATGAAGAGTTTGACCAGATGTAGGATTGCGCTCTGTGAAGAAACAAAATTAGTAGTCATAAATGCGGGCTAAGACGGCGTACATTTGTGAACGAGCGTGCTGCGTTATGTATGAGTGTGTTACGTTTTGTTGGCGTTGTTTCTATTTTAGAATCAGTATTTTCTATTTTTGGAAATACTGAATGTTTGTAGTCTAGGATGCTTTCAAGATATAACTGCATGCTGCCCTCGGTAATGTTAACTATATACTTGCTCAACATAGAAAATGCAAGGAAGACCGTATATTAGATTTATAAGCTCAAACACATCTGGTCTTAATATGGTAGTACAAGTTGATACACAAAATACACTCTTAAGTCATATATATGCAAACGAAACGGCAGTCTGACTTTTTCTCTTCGTTTGGCATCCATCGATTTAAATTATTCATTCCTACCGTGGATTGAGTGTTTTAAAGGAGCTAGGACCGTGCTTACAAGTTCGTCCTCATCATAAAAAAAAATATTTAGCTACGTTTGCGTACACTGGCCAGAGACAGATGTCAGCAGCTATGGATGACGAAGTTCTACCAATGAATGCAACACGAGCCATAGTTGAAGCTATGCACGCGGCCATTACACAGGAATACCAGAAACATACTTCCACCTTATATGCACGCATCAAGGATCAGGAGGAACAAATTGCTCGACTGCGAAAGGCGAATACTATTCTTCACCAACAGTACAATCACAATCGAACTATAAATCATAATGAGGAAACAACTGACATGGCGAAACCCGTAGCAAACTCTCAACAAACACAGCCTGCCGTACCTGTTTCTGCATTTATTAGACAACACGGGCGAGGGGAAATACTATCATCTTCATTACATCAGAGAAAAGGTACGGAGAAGACTTTAAAAGTAGGGAGAGACAACGACGTTAAGTTTTGTGTTGTAAAGTCCTGCTCTGAAATGAGAGTGTCATCTCATGGCAGTCTTGATGTAGATCCCCAAGGTGCGAAGACAAATGTTGTGAGAAAGATTGCGATGGGTGGACTGGGGGGTGGGATGACCGTTATAGATGATGTAAATAAGAAGGATTTAGAGAGGCATATATTAGAGACGTCATTTATTTATTCTGCAGGAGGACTGTTTGGTGTTTTTTGGTTGTTGATAGTTGTAGTTAAAAGTAATCCGTGGATATTCGACTCATTATATCGCTAAATTATGGTGTGAATTATATTCTGCCCATAAACGCAACACATTTGTACATATTTGTGTATGTCTTCCAAATTTCATATATATTATGTGCTCAATGAAACTTGACAAAACGTGACGAGGCTGTCCTGCGTACACATGAGGAACATAAAAAAGCGAAATGGACAGTTTATCATAGAACGTATATTAGTTTTCTTGAGAGGCCAAGCTGCTCACACAATTTAAGAGAAAATATTCTTTATTCCCTACGAATGATGCCCCTTAAGCATTCTTATATACAAAGAAGAAACACATGCACTGCGCAACAATTTCCTGTCGCCAATGTATTGCCAAGCGTCGTTTGTTAGTCTATAAGTCCGTAACATCTACTCTCGTGCGATCCACCAATTGTAGAATTCTTCATAACTAACCATTCCATCTCGATTGGCATCCAGCAGCTGTAAGCATGTTAGATCCATTCACAGGGGTAGGCAACAATGAGGGATTAGAATTGGGAAACCAGTACAGAACTGTACGACCGCGTACGCACGATCTCGTAGAAGGAACTGCCGGAGTGCTCAAAGATGATGTAATACATGAACCTACTTCATGAACTACCCAAACATACAGATTCATTCGAACATCATCCACACCATGACCAAACTTTGACACTAACACGTAATACCCACCACCACCCAATGTTCCGTATACACACCATTAAAGCGGACTCCAGTTCTACTCGCGACAAAACTGTACCAAGACTGGCACACAGGGCTGCGACCTCTTTGGTATCTAAGGCACCATTGCCATCGAGGTCGTGTTGATAAAACTTCTGACGGACTGCATCCGCATCGTTCATTTCCCTAAAGCACATTTTTATACATCAATTACATATACATCAATTACATGATGAGTCAATTTAATAATGCACGCGAACTTGTACATAGCTATTGCTTTAAACAAGTTTCCTATGTACAGGATACGAGTGTGCTACCCTATTTCAGTTGATGTTCGGATAAACAATACGAATATCTTTAAAAACACACATATTGACAGGGTGACAAACATACACTGAAACAACAAACTCATGTTACTACCAAAACGACACAAAATCATACAAGCATACGCACAACAACGAGCACATGTGAACATACCGTTTCAGATTGTTGAGCTTCTTATTCGCAACGCCGCCTGTTACCATCATGACCAATGCAGTGAACATCAGCAATCCGCCACTGTATGTGAATGTGTGGTAATTAAAAAACAACCGTAACAACGCCGGAGAACTGGAAACAAATATATTCGATGTGTATGGACATCTTGCGAGAACAATGCCGCAGTTGAAGTCCGTGTAGTTATGTGAACGCAGAAAGAGCAAGACCACCAAAATGAACTGACCTAATAATCTGAAGCCAATGCCAATGAGCAACCATAAGGGTACCCACAAATAAGTAAAAAAAGGCACGCCCATGCAGCCTTGTGAGGAATAGGGCGTCTGATCGTACGTAAGCTAAAGTGATAAGTAGATTGTTCATTCGGGCAGGTTAGTTTGGACATGGACGTGGGAATTCAGTGAGTCTGTCCGAATATGATGGACTTGGATATCAGCTCGCTAAAAAGACAAAAGTGCGGTATGATCGTGTATATGAGCTTGGTAATAGTAGACAACAATCAAAGCGAACAAAATAACGATGTGATGTCGTATGCTTCGACCAGGCGATTTGTCGCAGGCTCTCGCCTATATAGATAACATGTTCCCGTGCCACACAGACTATCATACAGACAGCAAAGCCTGCCGTGTTTCGTCACCTAGTCAAACGCACACACCTACGAAGGACTTCGGCATTAATTTTGGACTGGCCTCCAACGAAAGAATTACGAAGCCAAAGAAGAAACAGTAACACTGCAACAGAGGTGGATATATCGATTCAGTGAGCGTGATATTATTAGCATGTGTTATAATACACATCATCTATACGGTGGACAACAAGGTATTTGCTTTACTGTCACCCTAATGCAAAACTCCTTACGTCTGCAGGTGCGAATACAAAACTTACATAAGTGAGAGCTGTTATCGGAGAAAGCGTGAGAACGTTAATCCAGATCTCGAAGAACGATGTGAATATCATTAACAACGCCGAAATTATGGCAAGGGCCCATGTTGCAAAATTGCCTCTCTCCACTGCAGTCAGCACTTTCTTGAACTGTGTACCTATATAAATGTAAATTATTTGTGAGTGTGTATTTGTACAGGAAGTGCAAGTATTCGTCGATCTCACAATGTGTACTGTGAGACTAGAATGACCCCATGTGCGAAATAGCGAGCGGAGTTTGCATCCATGTCGTCGACACACGGCAAAAAGGAATAACCGATACACGTTCATACAACACAAAATCTATGATGACGTGCGCACAATAGTACCTGCGTATCGGCCACTGTGCTTTGCCAAGTCATATGTCTGATGTGCGAAACCTGGTTGTTCGGGTTGTCCGGTCGGGGGAGAAGGATAAACCGTGGACTGCGTTGGCGGATAGATCGACCTGTTCGTATTAACGGCGGTGTTCTGCTGAATAAGGGGGGATTCCTCACTCATGGTTTCTTTCTGTATATGTGCAATACGAACCACAGCTAGATGATAAAAAACTCACCACGCACTGTGTGTGTGTGTGTGTGTGTGTGTATTGTATGTATGTGTTGTATGTGTTGTATGAATGTATATATGTATGTAACAAGCAAGCCAGGAGAGGATGTTCGCTAGGTTCGGGATGACGTGTTGGAAATACTATTTTAAGGCATAATAAAGGCAATGAATGAAGCGTGAAACTCCAATTGTATGTACCGAACTTTCCTTTCATATTGTCGGAGATGAGTTATCATTTGGTACCGAACTTTTAATCATGGTTGCAGGGTCTTGTGTGATGGTGGTGTTTGATACCGAACTGCCCTTACAGGTGGCGTGGTCGGGCATGGGTGTCCTTTTGTTTACCATTTGGTCCCGAACTTTAAAATGTTTTGATTGCTATTGAACAGCACGTGGCCACCTGGCCACCCAAACACAGAACAATTCAGTATAAAACCACCGCGAAGTACCACAATCAATACCTTTTTGCATGTACACCTTAGGATAATTAAAAGTGTTTCGAAGTTAAAATCATTGTATGAATGCTATTGTGTTATGTACGATTCACGGCTTGAATTTAATGAATAAATACGTTGAAACCTTTCTTCTATGTTTGTTTTGCATCTGATTGACTGTTTGGTTACGTGAAATAGGAGTGACTAGATTTTGATTAAGAAAGACACTTTATCCATAATACCGCCCCTATACCTATTATGTGCCATGGTTTCTGTCTATGGTAGTTTCATAAGAAGTGGGGCGCACATTATATCGGTTCATGTTTGTCACGTGTGGTTGGGTATTTAACAGCCTTATTTATAACGCAACCCCCGCACAGCAGCCTTGTACCAACATCTTCGAACAACATTATGTGTAAGAATAGTCTTCATTTTTAATAAAACAAGTATAACTGAATATTGTCAACATGTTTGAACTTTTATATTTTGTACACTTATGTTACAAGCTCATTGCTCGTTTTCTTCATGAAACAGTAGTATTGTATAATGTCGTTACGTAATAGCAGTGTTATGCTTGTTATGCCTTGGTGTTAGTTATAATATATGAAGAATCTGAAATTCGTGCATGGGAGCGTAAACATAGGATACTCATCGCTAGTGGGTTTCATAGAACTCACATTTTAGTATCTTACAACAATTAGAACAGTATTCTGTTTATGGTATTGCGTTTTCTTTATCAGTTGTGTTTCATATACATGGTATAAGTCATGGCACGAACAAATCTGCTTCGAGCGACCTGCTCGCTTAGCTACAACAAGCAAAATCACATCACAAAATATATTACCAAGGGAGACAACCCCAGACATAGCTTTTGCAAAGTTGAGAGGATTCTGACAACCACAGCCCAATTCGGTTGCCCTGCCTATGCAATAAATTTCAATGTATATACTTGCGCAGATAGTTGATACTATCCTCGCACTTTCGCACTTCACTGTCTGTGAAAGTAGACACTATAATACCAGAGCAACCTTCTTGCGCTCCAAACTTATCGAATCGCTGCACCACACGCGACTCTGGGTACGGTGCACGCGCTGGTTCCCACAATGAATGGGACATCATTCCAAGTTGCCTCTCCGTCGGCATTGACCTTGAACCCAGGTTGAATCTGTTCAAAGATTTTCTTCTTCGGATTGAGTTGGGCATCGGGGGTACCAGTGTAACCCTCAAAGGTAACCGCATCACCCGGTTTGGAACCAGCCGGCGGTGTGACAGTCTCGGTGATACCTGCCTCGTCCACCCCACACATGACCATACCGCTTGACAAGATGCCACGCATCCTGTAATTTATGAACGAATTTATGAAGAAACATGTGGGATTACGTGCAACAACAACTGTATATAATACTAACGTTGAAGGGATGATAAATGTAGGACATAATGAGTATATTTAATGGGCACGCTTGTGGGCCATCGGAGATTCCAAGTCTGAGTACCGCGATACGAACGCACACAAATGAACACTAGCACTGCGCGCTTCAAGAAACATACTTGGCTGGTTTGAGATTGAGAAGGACAATGACGTCTCTATCCTGCATGTCTTCTAGAGTGTAGCATTTAACCAAACCACTGATGATAGTACGGGGTTTCTAGGGAACAGAAATGAAAGCAATCAGGGAATAAGATAGATTCAAAAACATAATTAAAGCGATTCTCCAGCTCCTGAAAGTACAGCTGTGCTAAACGTAACCGTACCCGTGTTTATGGTCAGATAGCTTGTTAGATTTGCCTGCATAAACTAAAACAGATACACATCAAACGACCGTGTTCGCACATATCTATTTCTAAATCTACAATTCGTTCTTAATTTCACTTGCACGGTACATGTGCAATTATGCGGTACATGCGAAAAATTATGCACGCAACCTGTTCGTACACACACCCCCTCTCCAACGTCGATTTCTTCGAGATATAGGCCATCTGCCTCTGGATGCTTGTCCACTTTCACTATCTTTCCAACAACCATATTTAGACGAGAAACATCCATCGCCTTATCCCCCGCGGCTGGGGCTGTTTATAGTCATTATTTGCGTTACAAATTAGTATACTTGTATACATATCAACATGCGTAATTCAACTCAGCAATCTTTTCCAATCCATCAGACAGACATCTATACACACACAAACGTAAATTAATATTCTAAACATATACTTGCATAACGAAAAATATACCCCTTCCTCCATCATATGATTCATCATACATGTCCGTGTGCGCATTACTTCCACCACTCATGAAAACGTGTAAAAGAGAAGAGTCGTACTACATCTGTTCACAAGAGACAACAATATTACCCTTCGCTGGCTTGGGCGCCTTAACTTTCTTTCCTTTGTTCTTCTCTTGAGGAGCAGCTTCGGTACTGATAGCTGATTCTCCCGGAGCGGCAGCCGCATGTGTGGTCGTGGTAGATTTTGCAGGCGAGTCATTCCCGGCTGATGATGGCTTGTCGCTTATCTTGGTCAAATCTGCACCAGCAATATACTTTCCATTCATCTCAAAAGCTGTATATTCAATGGAGAGTGCGTATTAGACACCTTGTTGTGTTGGAGTATGTGTCTTTATTCTTGTACACGTACGTGTGATGTACTTTCAACACGAATAGAGCAGATAATAGCCAAACAAATAAATATGTAAGTATATTGAAGTGAAGTTGGAAGTAACGCCATTCCTAAGTACAATTAATACTTGAAATTCCAGTGCACGGAACACTTCACCCCGTTCTAGTAAGCTCATCTTACTTATTATGATGCTGAATTTACAAGTGAGACGAGACTTTTCCTAATCAAATATGCTTGTTTGTTTGTATGCGCAAGTTCGTCAGAGTAGATGCGTGTGAATGTGTACGCGCAGAGGGGTGCGTGTTACTACATTTGGAAGTAGCCGTACACTTAAGTATGCAGAAGACTGCGCGATGTGTACGCGCAGAGGTGTACATGTTACTATTTTGTATGTGTGCATATGTCGTGCGTTACATGGGGAAATAGCCATACAAATAAGTATGCAGACTGCGCGATGGTGGTAGTTACGAAAAGAAAGGACGTCACAATATGTAATTAAGTGATGAAATCCACAGTGGCGACCATAGTCAAGTCAAATCTCGCATCGCACAGGCAACGTGAATACAAGCGCACATGAACAAACCCTAGCAGCTCAAAAATTTACACACAATCACACTTAACAGCTCACAGCTACCATTTCGGCCAGCGGCGTCGTTAGCCTTCTTCAGAAGCACCTTAAGCTGCTCAATCTCTTTACGCAAGGCATCTTTGCGCAGCAATTCCTTCTCAAGCTTCTCGTAATCCGCAACAAGGCTCTCTTGTGTAGACGACATGGTGCACACAAACGTATGATGCTCATACAATTTCAAAACATACAATAAATAAGCATGCATGTGTGTCATAGTCTTATAACATCATACGTGAGAAAATAAGACATCCAAGAGTTTCAATCTCACCGAGAAATTCTATAAATAGATTCACAAAAAATTGGACTGAATACTGTCGAAAACGAGCTGTAGCCAATAATGTATCGATAACCTCACAACTGCTGTTCATTTTTAACTGTGACAAGCTGATTAACATTAATTATACTTGACAGTATATTTTCTACCCAAGTATTCCTGTATATATATCATATTCAGTTAAATAAAACATAGAGTATCCAGATTGATTGAAACAACATTCCATTAATTTAAATTACTTCCAATGGAAGCATAAGACTAAAATTGCTCCATATTCTTAGACTATTTATTTTAACTCGCCAATAGTAGCTGTCTTTTTTAATGTAGAAACGCAGATTTTTAGCAGCTTTTAAAACACAGCAAAATTCTCTCTGCATCGCAACGTTAACACAAATAAAGAATAATTTGTTAATAACAAACACTCGCTGCGTTACTTACTACCACACATGAACTTCAATCCACCTGAACCGTGTGTTGTTTTCATTTATCATTACACCAGAGGACCGTGTTATCAACGTTCTAACATCCGACAGAGAATCCCATTCTGTCCACGTGATCAATGCAATCGTTGTTTTATCGTAGTTTGTATCTGAATGAAAAAGAAACGACACGCACATGCAATACAGCTCACTAGCGAGATTTGAAATGAATGATGCACTCTTGCATGCACGCATAAAGAAACGACGGGAAGAAGCTATTGTTAACAGATCCATACACCGAACACAATCATCATACTCATGCTCCCTTGAGCAATCACACATTGACCAACAATATGGACCCGGTCATTAATGCCTCCATGACAAACGCCTCAGACATAGCGTTTGCAACAGAGACCGACCTTGCTCTAGGAGTAAGTCTAAATCTGGTCCCAGTGCTATTCCTTCTACTTGGTGGCTTCTTTTTTCGTGAAGCTGGAAGTGTACGATCCAAAAATGCAAGCGTTATTCTGATGAAATGTTTTCTCAATCTCAGTGTAGGTGCTACATTTTTTTGGTTATTCGGCGGTGGTGTGGCCCTGGGTGAGAGCGCCGGTGGGATTATTGGAATCCAAGCGAATTTAACCGCTTTGTCAGGCGGTGTTGATCTTGGTGGTATAGTATTGACAAAATGGATTATACTATTGATGTATTCACTCACTGTATGTGCTATTCTCTCTGGCTCGATCTCCGAACGTTCCACTCTTGAGTCCTACATGTTTTGGTGCGGGGCTGCAAATGGAATTTGCTTCCCTTTGATTGCTCACTGGTGCTGGAATAAGAACGGTTGGCTCTACGAGTTTGGTTATGTTGATATTGCCGGGTCGGGTGTTGTACATGCATACGGTGCGTTTGCATCTATTGCCGCGGTGTGGTTATTGGGTCCTCGATTGGAACGTATCGGCAACGGCACGGAGTGGATTGAAGCTTCCAAGGTATTTGTGTCACACTCTGCTCTGATGCAATCGCTTGGAACTATTTTGATTGTGGCCGGATTCTACGCATTTACCGGCATGAGTACACTGTTGCTGCATCTGGACGATAGTGAGGCGATTTTACATTATTCCTCTGCATTGATCAACACATGTATAGCATCAGCCGGTGGAGGTTTAACAGCTTTAGCTATTTCACGGGTATTTATGCACAATTATATGTTAGAAAATGTCAATATGGGCATGCTGAATGGTTCCGTGGCAATTAGTGCAGGTTGCAGTCTTTATTCTGCGTACGACTCGTTCATCGTGGGATGCCTTAGTACGTTGGTATGTTTCTCCACGCGGAAGCTGGTACTCCGGCTACGCCTTGATGACCCATTGAACGGCATCGCCATGCACGGTGGAGCCGGGGTGGTGGGTGTATTAGGTGTAGGATTATTTGCTAATGATCCAGATGGGTTGGTTCAGGGACTGTTTCATGGAGGCTACGAGTTGATCTACAAGCAATTGGTGGGGTTATTGGTGATCACTACTTTCGCATTTCTTTCAACGCTACTTGTATTTTATCCGTGGAAAGTCCTCGGCGCCTTGCGCTTATCGGAAGAAGAGGAACTAAATGGCTTGGACAAAACGCTCTGTGCACCCGCTTATCCTGAGGTGTCTGCCAAAAGTGACTTTATACAGTTTCGAGAGTTCTTGACTGCTCATCAAATGCATGAAGATTACATCAACTATAGGGAAGAGTTCAAGATCTGGATGACTATCGAGAAATTAGCATCACAAGCAAGAGTGTCCAGCAATACGGATAACTTGGAGCAAGAGGTAAACCAGAGTGAAACAAGCACAGGTTGTAGCAGTATCTCAGGGCAACCAATGTTTAATTCCAGTTCAAATGCTGTCGATGGCCAAGATAAAGATATTGGTAGTTATGCGCATCCGAGCCATGAATATGACTACAATATACCAGGCAGATATAGACAGATAAAGAGTACATCACAAACAACGAAAAATAGTATGTGGACGGTGAACTGCGATTACCAAGTTTAGAGAGAAATTACGTACTCGTCTGTATCACTTTGCTTGTAAGCAACTATGAACATGTAGCAGTGAAGAAGCCACATAGGAAACACGAACGATAGACGGCATTCCTGGAATGCTAGTGTTTATACCATTGCAGTTTACTATCAGAATATTAAAATATGTAGTACCTACAGTGCACAGCATCATCTATCCTTGTCTTTTTGCCAAGGTTGCTGCATTTGTAAATATACGCGTAATTTTGTCTGTGGTAGCCCATACAGCGGCGCTTGTGTACATTTGTAATAATGTATATTCGTTCATTTGATTGATCTTTTTTGCAATATAGTGTCTCAATATGTGCAAGTATCATACACGAGATGTATTTCACAGATACACGCAGATTTGTTCAGGAGACGTGTGCGACAGGTATCAAGCGATTTCACTATGCAGGAGCTAGATGCAAATACAGCTCATGGGGTGAGTGCAAGCAAGTACCTCGTTCTTTGGGATATTCGAAAGGTAGAAAACCGCAGATTCGGAGATGTTTGGTTAGGGACTTTCTGACAAGCCAGTGTTATCTACGGCGACATTCTTGACGCCAGTATATTGTCTGTGGCACTAAGATGTATACCGAGTGTATATGTGATGAGAAGACTGTCGCAGTTGGGTTGGGATGTAGCAAACATTCATGAGATAGATAAACCAAGCAAAAGTTCTGTAATTTGCGCAATGAAGCATATGTGAGCATGGTGTGTGTGACTCTGTAGCTTATTCATGAAGGTCTCTTGAATACTCCTACAGGTATTCTTGGCATCGGTAGACATATTCTGTTCGTTTAATACTGATTTCTGTAGGATTTACAAATGGAGTCGTTCTGATAGTAATACAAAGCGAAAAACATTTATTTAAATATTGATTATAGCATTTCTTGAGTTCGAAGAGTTAAGGAGCAATCGAAATTTCAGAAAAAGCGAATGGAGAGATCACGATAAAGTTTCTATCGCATGGAACTTTATCTATAAATAAAGAATATTATGGTCATTCACCGGGATGTAGCTAACCAGAGAATTAATGATAGTAAAACTGATTTGTACAGCGGATATATGAGAACACATTGCATATAACATACAATGTTGTACTAGTCCGAGACTGCTGCGGATATGGCCTCATTCAAGACTTGTGTACCTCGATTCAGAACTGACTTTTCCCATTTATCGTTTCGAACGTAGAATGCGTCTCTAACGCGCAGAGCGTGTGTGTAACGTTTGGCGGGAGATCCGTAGTGGTGTGCCATATTTTCCATTATCAATTCTCTGAGAACAAATACGCCTGGTAGTGTACCAAACTCTTGGCATACAAACACGTGGTTATCCGTAACATCCAACTGCAAAACCTAAGGATAAGAGTACATTCGTTTATGGTGGTGGTCGCGGTGGAACAAACATGGAGCACATGAGAGAAGGATATATTCCAAAATTAGTAATATATTTCAATAACTACGACTAAATGATAACGTATGGACATACATGTACACTTCTTGCCATATTCTATGTAATGATTCCACTGACACTTCACGAGCATTGGACACCGAGATGTGAACTCACATCTACCTCAAACAAGAACCGAGTGCTTCCAATCATGTCCTCATATCCAGCTATAACATCCGTGATGGAACTGGAATGAGAGTCACAATCGTAATAACCGGAGAATAGTTTGCACTCAGAGTCTGTTCCGGTCATCAACGTGTCTTTACCAGAAGGTCCAAGACCAGTATGTACATCAATAGTAACTATCTTTTTAACCTAAAAAAACAAAACAAGTCATCTTCTGTATTATCAATAAAAGCATTTCTTCAATGAGAATATATATGTATACCACCACAGTTATGGCGGAGGGGTGGTGACGCTGAGTGAATTTGTTCTATATTCATAGAACATTAAATCATCTTATCTAGAAATTATGCCAGTTCATGTAAAAAAATCACAAGTTTATCCCAATAACAACCAGAAGAGCACAAGAAAGTAGAAAATTTCTCGTAAACTTCCACCATCGTAAGTATGTATTGTATAGTGGTAATTATGAAGTTGTATGAAGTTAATGACTTGTCCAACAACTCACTTGTGTGACAACACTGAACTATAGGCGTCCTTATCAATCAAGTTCACCGTAAACAAAAAAAACGTCGAGTACTTCAGTGGACAGGAAAACATATTGGATGATAGGAGCGCTGATCAATAGTTTCATAACTTTAAAGCACGTATTTACATAGCACGACTGTTCGCTAAGAACAAAATCTTTGTTCGAGTAGCCCATGCTAGAAATGGGCATGGCCGTGAGGATTGGTATGAATGTTTCTCGGGTAGCACCAGACCAATAGTGGTATCTAATAAGCTCTCGATTGCACAGCAGGGATATATACCTTTTCGAACAGGCCAGCATTTGATTTGAAGTACTCCCCAAGTGCATAATGACTTGATTGCAACTTATCGCCTCCAAAAAATATACCTACAGAGAAATTGAATTTCAAATAGAGAGCGTCTGCAATCTCAAAATATTAAAGACACCTACAGAGAAATTGGGTTTCAAATAGAGTGCGTCTGCAATCTCACTATATTCAAGACGTTTGGGACACTCGTCTTCACGTCCGTAGTCTACCGCTCAGAGTATACACTCGTACTCGAGGAAACTCGATATATACTATAATACAGTTCGAAAGGCTCGCTGATCTTCACATAACACCATATATACATACCCTCTCCCACTTCTGCATAATTAAACCACTAAAAATAAGGCAAGAATATGAACTCATATGCAATGATAAGCAACCTTTTGAATTGTAATATTGCCCAGTCACCACAGCTCTTTTCAAGTTTACGAATCCATAAATGGCAATATAATAGGCCGCACGCACCAGATACACAGCAGAAACAATCCTTTCAGAGTACGAAGACGAATCATAACATTCGTTAATACGAAATTTCATGACCATATAGTTGCCTTCAATATTTTCAATTTTCACAACAAGTTACATTAGAAGAACGTAAATGCATCACTCATAATCTCATGGAGGACCCGATTATCATAATTCAACTTTTCGAAAACGAAAAAATAGTGAGATAGTATAGCCATTTCGGTGTTATACTTCAAAACAATCTTGGGCGGTGATTATGAATTTTGGCAGAACGTAAATATCTTCATGAATCAGAAACGCTAATGACGGTGTTATACAAAATCCTCAGTCCTTAAATATAATAGCCATATGACTAAAAATACGTTGTTCGATCCTGAACAATTTGTAACATTAGCTAGTGGAATTCAATGATGAAAAACATTAATTCACACTCGCAAATGTACTTCATGATACAATTACCAGCTTGGCTCACGTGCAGGATTTAACAAGGATTTGTCAAATTGCTCGTATGCCCATCGGCCTTTTCCTCCTGTCTTTCGAACCTGATCCTGAAAATTCACATACACAAACACGTACGATATACAGTATGACATGAGGGGTATGCACATATAGTAAAACCAGAGAAGAACATCGGCTGTAGTGCGTGACTTGTAATCATATGTATCGTTTTCTTTGAGATAGCGTGTCATTCAACATATTGTGATATTTTTAGAAGTTCGTGGAAAGAAACGTTTGTGTGGGGTTCTTTAACGTACTCACGCTTGAATTATACATCCTAAAACATATAGAAGAGATCTGCATAGTGATGGACGTTCAACAAAGGTTTTCGCAAAATTCATATTTAGTTAAACTACATGAAAGCTGTGGTCTGGGACAGACGAGACAAAACAAAGTCTGCAAGGTAACAATTGGCTAAGAGTTGCTAAAGTTGTTGCAGCGATTGCCACATTCACCTTACGTCACACGAACGCCTACTTATCGTGCGATTATGAAAGAGTCATGAGCGTATATGTAGGTCTCTACAGTGCAAAGGTGCATGGATGAGAAACACACCTTCTGTCAAGACAATCATTGTACAATCTTATACACATTTACAACAATTTCCTGTTACAGTATTGACATCACTACATACTTGTACATGCAGTGGTGAGGTTAACCGCACCTGAGTTTTCAAAATTGTATACATCTTTTATCGAGTACATGTTCAACGTGGCTATACCCTAACCCATAAACATACTTCTAAAAACGTAAACCAATCGTAATATCTTGGCAGGTGATCACTACCCGTGAGATTCAATATTCACATGAAAGATAACCTTCATAGCAGGTATCTTGAGGTGAAGATATGAGATTCAAGCATTACAGAGCAAAGTTAAGCCCTAAATTAATTATTTTCATTGAGCCTCAGTCCTTTAACCATTCCACTGCACTTCTCATCACTCGATAAACTCGACCATAGGTATAAACAAACTCACTTGTATTTGTGTAATACAGTGTCATACACTTACCCATTGGCTATCTGTGAGTACATTTCTATTGAGATCCACGTTGTTTTCATTCCATCGCCGACGGTTGGCCATACCATACGGATTCAGTACGTGTACCATAACTAGTCCTATACCATTTTCGTCCCGCCTTGACTTTCCTTCAAATTTTGATGATTCTATTTCTCCACCAATTGTGTCTATGAAAAATCGTGTGTTCGCACATGACACTTCCGTTACAGAAAAAAGTATGTTGAATTCCTCTAAATAAACCAACGAAAATCAACCCATAGCCAACAACGAATACCTATACAATTATTTTTCCAAGATAAACGAAATGTTCTTACAAAACGTACATGTGAAGCACAAGTCACAATTCTGTTCGTTCATACACATTCACGTACAGATGTTAAACGTAGGGCATAGTGCTATAGACGTTACAGACGCATGAAGGCGAGTTCACACTTAGCAGAGCTGATATACACACGTGTTCAAGTCGTTTGCCCCTCCATTTGTCCCATTAACAGTAATAGATGCCATAAGCACTAATCTACCAGTCTGTCAGAGAATTGTAAACTAACATTGTATGTACGTTTTATCCACGTAAGTAATACGCCCGGACATATAGGTATAACACAGATACCGACCATTTGCCAGCTGTCGTAGCCAAGCCACCTGTATAGCGGACCCAGCGTGGGCTTCTACTCCGTGCGTTCCAGATATATGTATAACGAGCCCGGCGGGACTCTCGCTTCCCACATAAGCTATATCTAACATGTTTATTTGAGGCAAAAGGTGACATATGAGACGATTTATATGTTAACTGAATCCTATTCACCGTGATATTCTTGTCTTCACGGATAATTAGACTCTGCTAAACATTGAATCATGCACTGATTGCATTATACGTATTGTGAGGATTTCCACTCATAAGCTAACAAAGCACGCACGGTTCTCTAAGTACAAATGAGTACAAGCTACAATATTGTAATGAAGAAATCTTCTCGGGAGTTCTTTAGAACATACATGGACAGTTATTGGTTGCATGCCATACAATTCGTATTAAAATTCTCAATGAATGTCATGTACAGACGAATTTAATTGGGACATCCTAAAATCAGTGGGGTTCGGAATTGTAAAAGCAATGGAAATCAGACAACTGCAGGTAGTTTTTGGAGAATACTTTTCTTAAAGTGGGAGCACCAGGACTCGTTCCTCAACGTTATGTTTGTTTGTGAATATATATAGCGTGTACTTATAAATTTATCTTTATGATATAGAGAGAACAATAGAATGAGTGGTTTGTCTCTTTTTGTGGTTCTAGTTAGTAATTAAGCTCTGGTGAACAGGTAGTTAAAAAGTCATGTTCAGCCGCGACTAACTGGACGTGAATCTTTTAATTGCTATTTCTTTGTCTAAAACCTTTGTCACCCACTCAAGTACAAAGTCATCTGCTAATATGTTACCAGAGGTTGGGTACATTCAGCAACAGTGAGGAATCTCGTTACATGTAAACAGTATAACAAAATGCAAAGCCAACGCATAACACTGAGGTATATGATTATACCTACTAAAACGAATCTGGCAATCTGGCATTGTATATTCTAATACATGTACTAAATTAAGACATTCAATGGTAGTGTCTCTGCAACAAAATAATCACCCCTCAACATGCTTTTGAGTTGAAAATTACATCAACTCGCCAAAGCAATATTGCCTTGTCCTCTACTTTGCAATCACACGTGATGCAACGCAGGACGACAGTAAGACTATCTTCTGCGAGGGTTTGTAAGAGTCTAGGCAAAAAGGAAAAAGTCCTAATTTCTTGGCGAATCTAGTAATTACATCTACATCGTGTGCATTACGAACGTTGTGTACTTGAAACGATGGTATAAACTTCTATAGTTCGAGAGTGTACACAAATCATTATGCATGGAAATATACAAATAAGACGTAAGGAGGACGGTCGAACAGGAAACCCAATCATGTCACATTGTGCATCAAGGTTGAACACCCGTTCGTAAGTAAACACGCAAGCGTCCACGTAGAGAAAGATCTTTGAAGAGAGTATATGTAGTGGGAATACTATAGCGACTTCCACAGGCATGCTTCCTTGAAGTCGATAGACTTGCTAAGAAATATGACATACAATCACTACAGGCATATGCATGCAACGACAATGTACACACCTATAGTCAGATCGCTTTCCATGGAGGGAAGACCAATGGGGAGAGTATCTAATTTCGCATTTGCGTTGGTCGCATCCTCTCTGAACTTCTTGCGCGCCTCATAGTACGAGCACGAGAACGGTCCGTCATTTGGCACACATGTAGTAGTAGATTCAAATAACAGTGTTCTACTGAGAATGGCACATAAACCAACGCTGAAGGCAACGCTGAACATGCACTTTGAACAATTCATTACAACAGTCAGTGAATAATGTGCATGTGCAATCGAGTTCAGGGGAAGGTATTCATTGTGTATTCGCGTTGAACGCTTACATAAATAACACTTCTTTGACCCTGCCTTGTTAACATAACTACATTTTACCATATATGGCAATCGACACTTTACCATATGTGGCAATCAACATTGTAATGATAACGAAAGTGTTCTCGAGCCTATGGCACATGCATGCGCTGTTTTGTGAATATGCTCGTTCTCCTACTATACATACACATGTGCACACACTTTCCAACAGGAACAAATATATATATATTGTCTATACAGTAGGACTGTGTTTTATCAACCTGTGTATATAGCCCAGACGTTGTTAGTTTACATAAATCCAACACTGCTGTTTTAAGTGCCCGTCTAAAAACACTGTTGTACGATATATATATAGCTACAGTTGGCACCACCCTAGTACCTTGGTATAGTCATGGCGACGTCCGGTGGCGGGTTCGGGTAAGTATGTATCGTGCACCTTGGCTCCATTTCACTTTCAAAAACGAGTGGAGTTTTTTACACAACCTTTCACACGTCTACGGTTACAAGGTCTTTCCGATCCCTGGATGTGGAGGAATTAGTTAGACAGTCCGAAAAAGATTACATCCCCCCAGTCGTTACAATTGAAGAAATTGAATTACCAAACCCTCTACCTGACTTCGGTGCAGAATGTAAACGCGGTATACGCCACTTTGTGTATGCGCGTGGAAATGACGTGTGAAGGAAGATTTTTGACCTGTTGTCCGTGATGTGTGTGTCTACAATGCAATTCCAAGTTGCGAGATCAGGATATATTTTGTTTTATATCTAAATTGATCTTGGAATTCTGCTGAAGTTAATAATCAGGGTGATTTTCTCTCTTGATATGACTATTAAGATAATGTTTACCTACATAAAAACGTGTGAATGATCATAATTATTTGTAATGTTTATCGCATCGTATGTGCGTCGCAATTGACGTTCTTATGTCGCGTCATTTTTTATTTCGCACCTATTGCCTGCAGTGATACCTCAGTAGCTATTCATGCATACGTCCAGTGTGGAGACGAACCTGTACACGTGTACGTCTGGACATACCCATGCAGGCGTTAAACTATGTAATATTGTTTATATCTTTAAACGTTTTGTGGCTCAGAACTGTTTCTTCTTGATGAGGTGTGGACGTTTGTCAATCACGGAGCATTCGGTGCTGCCAATCGCATTTCGTTTAAGACAGCGCAGAGATGGCAGGGTTATTTGGTGAGTTGAGTATGTTGTATAGTCGAATAAAAATATGCTAGAAGTTCGTTATGTACATGAGCGTTTACTCTTCGTTGGTGTTACTCGTTGATGATTGCTGGTCTACGCACATGTAATCTGTATATGCTTGTGTGTTTGTCGTGCTGAGGTTTCGTTGCGTACGTTGAAGCACTGAATATAGGCTAGTTTACTAGTTTATACATTCACTATGTCATGATGCTGAACATATTGGTTGATGATGATTGTGAGCCCTGGCTGATTCATCTGTACTTATTCATCACTCTTTAGTCATGTGTATAGGCAATGAAAAGAAAATATTCGTTCCATGATAGAAAATGTACAATACTTTGTAAACTTTATACGCTTGCTTACGAACATAAGTACGATAGCACGACTCAGTCATTTGACATTGTTACGCCTTAAACAGGAATCGCAACCATTGAGATACATAGATCGAGTACTGTTGCCGCAATTGGCTTATGTCACACGACGGTTAGCGTCGTTTACTAGTATGTTGGTGTTCTTTATTACTCCTGTAAACCACACATTTGCAATACCTGTGAACAGCTGTATGGTACAACCGTATATGTAGGCAGACCTACCCATATGTGTGGTAAACCCATTGTTGCTGTCGTGTATGTACCAATATATCATAGCGGTGTATGTTGAGGGAGAATGGCGAACAAAGTCAATAATTGTGTTGAGTTCGTTTCTCTAAATTTAGAAACCAATGCTTGCGACTTGGCTCTGCTACCAAATGCTACCTCTGGCTTAAATGCTGTGTTTCAACGTGTACCGCTGACACACAGGGACTCTCTTTTCCTTCTTAGTCTTGCATATGGTATGCCTATGTGTCGGAATGCTGGCTTGTGAACTTGGGAAGGATTTGTGAGTTTTTCCTTAAGCCTCGGTAATGACTTGATATTCTTACAAAGCTCAGGTAATGATTAGTATACTCTACAACATATCCAATCACGTACGAGTTCAGGGTCGGTCAAACAAATGGCAAAGGAGACCTGCGTACGCACAGGAGCAGCGTATCACGAGATGCAAGTCACTTTTAAGCATGACTCAGCTAAAGTAGACGTAAGTTTATGAGTCATGATTGTTTATTTACAAATAGTACGTCTTTGTGCGGCATTATTATGTGCGTCACACCTCTTGCTTGTAGTATTCTGTCTCCATGCTCTCATTTTTTCAAGTTTACATTTCTATTATCAAATGTATTCTCCGCTTCTATGGGTATTGTTTGATGTTGCCGGTTTCGATGTTTGCATGACAATTCTTTTTTGTTTATTATACTACACCTCGTATGTTACGTATTATGCCTAAACTAGTTTGTAGCGTTGATCGAGAAGAATCTTCCAAAGAATGCGAAGGTCGCTATCTTTGATCATGTGACAAGTAATACAGGTATGCTTACACATTGTCAACAATTGCTTTCAACTCCTCTATGCATCTGAAATGAAGAGTACGACAGTTGAATTTGTTCTTTGCGAGATGTAGTGCTCTCAGATTCCACGATATTTTGAAATCGAATTGTAAATATTCATAACAACGCCGTACGTTAATCTATATCTGTTGATATACATAACGGAATGTGCTTCTACAGCCAACTAATCACGGTCACTCTTGTTTCAGGTATTGTTCTTCCTATCAAGGAAATCATTGAACTCTGTCAAAAACGGTATGCTGTTTTGAGGTTTATTTGAGAATGTTCATTTTTGGTTCTACATACTATTACTATTGCTAATGATATTGATTTTGCTAGTGATGAGGCGATGTATATTCGGGTTGTGTCAGAAGTTATGTTTTCTAAGTGAAGCGAATAATGACACAGACAAACACACCATCGTACATACAAACATATGTTCACCTTTTGCTTCTATCTCCGAGTTGAAAGCAATTGTTGACAATGTGTAAGCATACCTGTATTACTTGTCACATGATCAAAGATAGCGACCTTCGCATTCTTTGGAAGATTCTTCTCGATCAACGCTACAAACTAATTTAGGCATAATACATAATCTAAGTGAAGCGAATAATGACACACAGACAAACACACGATCGTACGTACAAACATATGTCCTCTATCTCTTACTCTTACGATGACTGAGTAGACTATACTTTCTCATTCATTTGCATATATTCTACTATGCCACTTACAGCGGATGCATGGTTATAATCGACGGCGCGCATGGAGCTGGTCAGTTCGACCTTAATTTGGTCGAGCTAAATGCGGACGTATATATATCGAATTGTCACAAATGGCTGACTTGTCCTAAAGGGGTCGGTTTCTTACATGCCAAAAAAGATGCACAGAAGTGGCTAAGACCCTGCATTGTTTCTCATGGCTGGGGGAAGGGCTTTGTAAGCGAGTTTATTTGGCAAGGTGATGACGATTCTTCATATTCATAATTGATTCGCATAGTTCGCATAGTATACAACTGTGATTCACAAAATGTTAGCATTTAGTTGAAGGCACTTACGCGTAGTAGAGAAATTACTTTTTGACTACATGTGCGCATACACGGCGCCCTATATGTGATACACGTTTTGATACATGTATACATTCGCATATCCACTACTCCTGCAACGGTACATCGCTCATTCGCAATATCAAAGTTGTATATCTATACCTACACTATCAAACAAACATCTATAAGAGATGGTTTATGTATATCATCACACCACGCAGGAACTTCTGACTATAGCGCAGCATTGTCTATTCCATCCGCATTGTCGCTATGGGATGCGCTTGGCCCCGACCGCGTTCGCCAGTACTCGAGAGAACTGCTTGAGTGGGCAGGTATATCGCTTAGCATGTTGGTGCATGCACAGTAAGTGCAATACCCAGTTTTGTGATCACCTTTTTGTTACGACAACGTTCACTATTTCCGAAACATTTTATTGATGATAAATCGTGCGAACAGAAATATTCCAATAATTCATAGTGCTCTTTAGTACTTGAATACCACCACGTTGGTGCTTCTATACATACGCATGAATGGAGAATGCTTAATTGGAAGCATAATGTGTACTGATCTAGGCAATTTGTTTATCTGTGCATCATCAAAAGAACGATTACTCAAGGTCAGCTTGTTGTTTCTTCTTCTTCTGTAGTTACCATGTTAACAGGGAAATGGGATACGTTTACTTTAGTACCGATATCAATGACTGGCCTAATGGCGCTGATTGCCCTTCCAGCCAAAAGTATGTACATCTGCACGTGGAAGTAACAGAGGTTTTCTTTGCACTAAACATCAATCACGCCTCGCACTTTCTTGATTCGTGTGGGCATCCATAGTGAAATTGTGCATCCTCCCATAGATGGAATATATTCAGATGCAGATGCCAATTATGTGCAAGACTCTCTGCACTTCGAGCACTGTGTAGAGGCTCCCATCAAGTTGATCGACGGGCGTTTGTATGTGCGAATCTCAACTCATTGCTATAACACTAAAGACGACTATTTAAGATTAGCTGAGGCCGTAGTGACAATTACTGCCCAGTTATAAGAATGATGTAAGATAGATAGGATTTTTGTAGTCAAACAATAATTGAAATGACTAAATACTACCGTAGTATATGACTCTTTCGAAATATCACGAGTTTACCAATCTTTGGTGTCCGTATTTGTAAATAATTCAAAGTAAACTTGCTTTACAATTACGATACCAAATTAGAGTAGAGAATACATTTAGGTCAGAAAGATCCAAGTGAGGTGTATGAGATGCTCGTACGAAGTGGATGCGTGTATTTATGTAATGCATGTAGAGGAGTGTGTTTGAATATGCGCGTGTGTCGGTATGACTTTCAATTTGTGGGATGTTTCATTGGACAAGCTTTTCCATTGAGAGTAGATTCTATACTTGAATTCTCATTGAGCCAGACCCATAGCAACGGTTGCCACAGCTGTTCTATTAAGGCAATTCCGTACATATTTCCTTGAAAAAGATCAGTGAATGCATGGAACTTCACTCTTACACCTTCAGCCCGTATCGAAGATTATATCTATGAAGGACAATGCCAAGGATCAGTAGATGAAATATATTATCGACAGGGGCTGTTGACCCCTGTTAAGCGATAGTTTCAAAAGTTACCAAGCAACCAAATCAAATTAGGCGCATGCGAAATTTACTGTTGTCAAAGGGTTCTTTCTCGAGCACTGTAATTCAGGTACAACGCTATAAATATATAAGCAGAATTAAGCGCGGCAACAAACTCATTTATTGTCATGTAAAGTTGCACATTCGATCTTTGATCACATATGCCGTCTGAATCAGATATGTTTGGTCATGTCACGTATTGAACTTGTGATCAAACGTTGTATAGACGTCGGCGAACATGTGTAAAGTACAATAAGTCGAAAATGTAGCCATTATTCAAATTTGAGAGAAGAATAAATGTTGACTGTGGAAATAGAAGTGTCCATGCTTAACCACAGACAGATCACAGAGTACAATCATCCTTGTATCCTCAGTGTCTGTATGTAACCTAACATGTACCATAGTCAATCATGTTTGAGCATGGTTTCATATAATTTCAATTGGTTACGATTCATTGGAAACAATCACACTTCTGTGAACATGTAATACGTAAGCTTTTAATCTACTTGAGGAAATATCGTAAACAAGCGGAACAGAATCTCTACGTAAATGGTAAGTACAGTTAAGAATTCTCAAACTCTGAGGAACTAGATCATTGCATTGTCTGCTATATATGTTGGCATGTGCTACGACGCGCGTAGAGACTGGAATAGACTGCGGTACAATGCGTAGGGGAGAAGACTGATATATCATGCACAGCTCTTCACACTCATCACGGCACATTATATTGTGATTGAATGCAAGTTATAAAAGAGAAGAGTACTGGTTGATTGATTTGTAAAAACAATCATCAGATCAGTGCGTGCCGCTATGAAACATCTTCCAACGTTGAGAGCTCAACGTGTATGTTCTAACGACCTCTTATGTCGAGAACTCGTTGGCTACGATTGTTTGTTTATGGTACACACAATTAGATGGTAAAGAATAATGCGCAAGAACATCTGCTATGTGGTTCGCACATGGAGAAACATGGCAAACGTTGCTTTTACTTCCAATAGTTACTCCTAAACTGGATATAGTTTTGTAATCGGTCGAACACATTTGAAGGTAGTGCACGTCAACCGGTCAGATTTGTAAATTCATTTTGTAACATGACAATATAGAATAACTATATATTTTGCGTGTATGACTCGCGATGTATGTTCATTCTTCTGCACTTAATAAACGTACAATATCATGCAGATCCGCTTCTTTGTCTCGTTGTTCAATATTATGTGCAGTTTAAATACATACTGCACATTGAAAAATGTAGTAGAAAAAATAGGTTGGTTCCCAAAGGAGATTCAGCCTTCATCTGGTATTATTCATCGTTGAAGGGAGCATAAAGGATGCAGCAGCTAGCTTATTTATGATGCTACACAAGTTCTTTCCACACCGTAGTTTGCGTATTCAAGTTACCTACAAACACAACGAAGGTGTTGTGCTTTGTTCTTTCTCATTTTTCACGTCCCGTAGTACTGTATGAAGTGTGAGTGAGTGTGAGTGAGTGAGGAGTGGTTTTGCCACAGTCTCCTAAATTGGTCATCTTTTGTTGAACATCCCGTAATAGTCCCGTAATAGTCCCGTAATAGATATGGGGGTCTCCCTAGTCAGTGTCAATTCTTCTTAAAAGTCAGCCACTAACGAAACACAACCAAATAATTAATTAAAATATATTTTAGCAAATATTATATATGAATGAATAATATATGTGTTGACTAGGTTCTTCTAGCTAGAACATATGTGATGCACTCGTGGTATTATTTTGTCGGAGACAATTCTTACTCCTTAATTTATATCCCATATTTTGAATAACTACTTTACGAGAACCATGAAACCACAACGACAAACACACCTTTTTTTCCCTTCGAAGAAACGTTGCCATTCGTCCCAACAGCCCGATGGCCTGCGTTGGCTTCCCTTGCACCTAATGAATGCAAGAAGTAGTTCTACTATTTGGTCACCTGCACTTAAAATTTAACAAAATACGTGCACCTAATCCTAGAAAAACCGGTAGTAGGTACACACGGTGATTTCCAATCCAGCAACGAAAATGGAACCGAAAAACAACAAACCAAAAAAGGGGAGTTTTTTTTTTTTTTTGGCTTTTTTTTCATTTTTTTCTTTTCCCCCCCGCTTCCCTCCCCCGTCCCCGCCCCTGCTGCGCTTCCATTTTGTTTTTTATTTTTTATTTTGTTTTGTTTTGTTTTGTTTTCGTGTTTTTGTTTTTTTTTGTTTTTTTTTTTCCTCATTATTATTCAAAAAACATTTTTTATAACATTGCAACACGAGAGAGAGAGAGAAACGAAGACAAGTGAGAGAGAGAAGAGAGAAACAGAAACAGAAGAGACAGAGAGAGAGAGAAAGAGAGACACACACAAGAGACAAGAGACAGAGACAGAGACAGAGAAAGAGTCAGAGAAAGAGTCAGAGATACACACAAGTGTATGTGTGTAAGTGTTGTGTAGTAGAGATCCTTCACACCAACGATTTTCCACTATACGTTTGCATTCGATACGAAAGCAAACGACGAACGTACGCACAGCCAAAGGGTTGAATATACGCTTAAACACAAGCAACTGTCCTAGTTTATCTCGCACAGAATATTAGAATCGTCACCATGGGAGGTAATTGAAGCTCTTCTTCTACTTCTACATATGTAACACATTTGTTTTATTGGTTAATATAGGTTACTGTATTCCTGTATGTATGGGCAAGTACTGTTATTTTTCTCTGCCTTTGTGAAGGTTACTGGTGCATACATTTGTTCTGCACCGTGTGAAGGGTGTTCATTTATGCAATATTGTATGGTGATCTGGTGCCACTACTTTCCACCAATTTACTCACGATTACTCTATTTTCTTTACCTTTTTTTCGTCTGTATTTCTACTGTACTGTTGACTAATCAGTACGATTCTTAAACGTTATTCGGCCGTTCATGGCATTCGTGCCTGAGATTAACTCACCGGAGAAAAAGGTATGATCCGCTTAATTTGTGAATATGCTAGTGTGGTTTTAGTAGTTTATCAATCAAGGTGTCCCAAGAGTGTAAATATCACTTGGATGGGAATAGAGTGTTCTGTCGGAACAGTACGAGCAGTTCTTATAAGCCCATGTGGTAGAGTTGAGTTGAGGATAGACTCAGTTATCTGTTTGGACCAAGAATCATCTCGTTCGTTGCTCTATTTGTCACTTTTCATACCTAGGCTATATTTTAAGTGTGCTTGTTCGAAGTGTCACCGGGTGCCGTGCATGTTATGTTGTTACTTACATATTTTCATTCCTCGTTTGTCAGGTTCAATTCAAGGAGCGAGTAGCATGGACTTCCGTCACCCTTATCATTTTCTTGATGTGCTGCCAGATTCCTCTGTTCGGTATTATGTCTTCTGAGTCCGCCGATCCTCTGTACTGGATGCGTGTTATTCTTGCATCCAACCGAGGAACTCTGATGGAATTGGGTATTTCTCCTATTGTCACCAGTTCTCTTATCATGCAGTTGCTTGCCGGTGCCAAGCTCATTGATGTTGATATGAACTTGAAGGAAGATCGTGCTTTGTTCAACGGAGCTCAGAAATGTATGCGATTTTTATGTATACTATAATTATGTGTGCCATTACTTTTCCCAAGACAAGACGAGTCGGTTTGATAGTTTATTTGCTACATAGCAAGGTAGGATTCCATCTTCTGTGAAGGTTTCTGTACGGCATTTCGTTTGGCTCTCCTATTGTTGTATGTGTTATACTTAGTATTTCCTTTTACTGGGTTCTATTTTCGACAGTATTCGGTATGCTCATCACCTTCGGACAGGCCTGTCTTTATGTCTTGATGGGAATGTACGGAGATCCATCTCAGATGGGAATGGGTGTATGCATCCTTATTGTTGTGCAGCTTGTGTTTGCCGGTTTGATTGTTCTTCTTCTTGACGAGTTGTTACAAAAGGGTTATGGTCTTGGATCTGGTATTTCTCTCTTCATCGCCACCAACATTTGTGAGACGATTGTCTGGCGCTCCTTCTCCCCTCAGACCTTCAACGTAGGACGAGGTATCACTGCTTGTCATTAATTTTGTGATACTTTTAGGTATTCACATTGGTTTCACATGCATATGTGTATAGATCGCGTGTATATACATAGTATTCTTTAGGCGAATTGATAAGACTGTACTTGTGACCATAGACATGCATGTATTTGTGTGTGCTTGATATTGATTCTAATGAAAAAGTGTAATTCAAAAAATAGGAAATGAGTTCGAGGGTGCGGTCATTGCTCTGTTCGACCTTTTGATCAAGAGACCCAACAAGGTTGGAGCACTGAAGGAGGCTTTCTATCGGCAGAATATGCCCAACTTGATGAATCTATTCGCCACTATCTTCATATTTGTTGTCGTGATCTACCTTCAGGTGTGCTACTATTCTGCGATATTCTTGTTTATAGGTAGTTCCATAAAATGTACGAGTGTTAGAAGACAGGGTGCGGTGAGTGTGAAACGGTTGGTGTATGATGTGTGTTTCGTCATGTTTCATTTTCAATTTGCGAGGATTCGTACTGTCAAATCGATTGTGTGAAACGTGATAACATGATGTCTTTGAGGGTGAATAATTAATATACAATGTTCTCGTGGTCCACTGGATTATTGAAATCTCTCAAGAAACATGTTTTTGTTCTGTGATACAGGGGTTCAAGGTCGATCTTAAGATCAAGAGCAGCAAGTTCCGTGGGCAGGATATGACATACCCGATTAAGCTGTTCTATACCTCCAACATCCCTATTATCTTGCAGACAGCACTTACATCCAACGTGTTCTTCTTCTCACAGGTATGTATTACAAGGATTTACTTGTTTGCAACTCGCTCATTCCTGCTGTACGAATAGATAGTTTAGCCTATTCAGAACGTTGACCTTTTCTTGTTTTGTTATACTCTAGCTTCTGTTTAACAAGTTCGAAGATGTGTACTTCATCCGTCTTCTCGGTGTGTGGGCTTCTGAGGGACCTCAGTCATCTCCTATTGGCGGATTCTGCTACTACATTTCCCCCCCACACTCGCTTGGAGAGTGTTGGAAGGACCCGATCCACGCCATCATCTATATGGGTATGTATGATTGCTCAATCTTCTCATTTCTATGTGATGCACGATATCTTGTCCGTTTTCCACCCTAGCTGTGCTTCAGGGTTCGACCTAGCTATTAATACGATGTTGCATCAGTAATTACCTTGCAAGTAGTCTTACAATGCGTTACCTCGCTCTGTCACAAACAGCGTTCATGCTGACCACATGCGCCATCTTCTCCAAGACCTGGATCGAAGTGTCTGGTACTTCCCCCAAGGATGTCAACAGACAATTTAAGGACCAGGGTATCCAGATTGTTGGTTTCCGTGAAGCAAGTACACTAAGTGTGCTAGATCGTTATATCCCAACCGCTGCTGCTTTGGGCGGGCTTTGCATTGGTGCTCTATCTATCGTTGCCGATCTTATGGGCGCTATCGGTTCTGGTACAGGTATCCTACTGGCTGTAACAATTATCTATTCATACTTTGAGGTTTTCGCCAAGGAACAGGCTGAGGCCGGTAGTATGAACGCACTGATTATGTAGATCTAGAATAACACGCATAAAGGAAAACCACTGAGGGGAAGGAGGCAATAAACGAAAGAAGTGAGGAGAAAAGTCAGACGAGTTTCAACTGTTCGGTCCGAATGATGTGATAGTGTGATTATTAATCTGTATTCAAATCAATGTTAAAAAACTCCTTTAAATCTAACCCCAATGGTGTTTAAAAGTTGAACAAATTTGCCAAACAAGGAACACGAGCAGTGTTGCCATATACTTTTGTGAAAAGAAATCAGACTTGAAAGTACATAAAATTTGCAGTCACATCTCAAGCTAACTTGATCTAGATCGATAGCTAGACGTGCTGGCTGGGAGTTGACGCTGTGTCAGCTCATTAGAGTACCACTGTGCGATACAAATTATTAAACAACCGCTTTCTTGCGCGAGTTGATAGGAGCGGCTATAGCGTTATAGTACCACACTATGTTACTTTCAGCAGGGATTCTTCAATCTATAGTTCACTGGCTACTTTTAAAATTAATGTGCAAGTCTCATACATCTGGAAGCATGACTCTTTTCTACCTGATTAACTTACGGGGTTGAGCGTACTATACATGATTCAGATAATTCTTGACTCGTATACTTGGTACATGGTTACATGTAAGCATTACAAAACACACAAAAAGAAGAAGACGCGATTACTGTCTATTCGCCTGGCAATATAACTATATGTAAAGGCAGTATGTGCTTTCATTTGCTATAATCATAAAACTCACAACTATCTTGCACAATAAAATATGCAACGAATTACATATCGAAAATGGCAATACGATCATAGCATATGTACCGATTGTGTGGAAGATAATTATTAAAAAAATCTTTTGTAGGTAACTGCTATGCCTAATGTAGATGTGTCTATCATTATTAACTCCATATGTATGTTGGTGAATATATACCCGATCTACAAGCATTCCTCAATCTCGAAGTGTTAGACTTATTGAAATAGTTGCGTGATATTTTACTGACGTATGAGAGGAATAAATATGTGCACGCTTATCCCACCACTAGTTGCACACACGATATCAAGAGGACCTCGTCTCTAACTGTTTTAAAAGTTTCAAATTAATTGAAAATGGGTACATAATATCAATTTTAAGAGTGCACAAGATGAAATAACAATCCTCACTATGGAAACAGAGTAGTCGCATGCAACTGTTGGAAATGTTGTAGAGTAAAATTACCGGTGCACAACAATATCCCAAACTATATTAAATATGAGGATGTAACGAGTAGCTTGGGAGTATGGTAAGATCAAAGGGTGCAAAGGTGATTCTTTTTTTAAGCATTTCGACCACCCTTCAATGTAATCTCCTACGCACATACATGCATGGTTGCAACCAGTTGGGGTTAAGCGTTTGGGACTCTTTTGCCACATCGGCTCGTCCCACACATGCACAGACACACATTGCATACACGCACATACATTGCACACACACGCACAAAAACACACATTGCATATACACACACATACACACACATGTACACACACACAAACACACAAAGGCCAAGAGGAAAAGTTTTTCCGAAGTGATTGACAACTGATGTGCAAATCTTCCAATCAGAACGTTTTCCATTGCTAAGGTAGAATACATACGCGAATGGAGAGTACGGGAATTGAAAACGGAAAGACATCCGAGATATATTTGCAATACACTTGAAACTTTCGGTTTCGATAAACGTACGTATGTGTGATGTGGTTATCGGTGTCATCAGTGCAACTGAAAAGCTTACAGCGAGTCTCACGTACACACACACACACAAACACACACAAACACACACACACATACATACACACACACACACATGCATAAGCATACGCACTCGCTCACACTCAGCTATTCAAGAAGACAGTGAGTGGTACGTAGGTACTAGTAACCAAGCGTGAACTCGTTAGTTTCATGTAGTATAAACACATGTGCATGGTTCTGTGGATAAAGACGTGTACTTTTTAGTTTTAATATATAGGATCGGAATACCTGTGCACGTACGAGTAAACCTACGTACTAGCTACGCAAAGTATATAACACATATATATCTACATTATTGTCTTGTTCTAAATATGTGCACTACACACGTACAGAACATAACAAAAATTACAGATTGATACTACACCAACAATACTTGTTTGTAGTTGTTCGTATAGCAAACGTTAAGGGTAAACTGTATTAAAGGGGTTTATACATCGGTATATAAGCCACGATGGGCAATGAGCACACCAAGATGAAGCGGCCCAAAAGTGGGCTACGATCGGCCGCCTTCACAGGCAAGAAAAACCACACTGGTAGGAAAATGAAGTCGTCTGATTCTTCTATAAATAATGTGTCATGTACAACACTTTCTTCAATTGACATGCCTAGGCCGGCAGATGAAGTCGTGGATGACATGTTGCTTGACTTTGCGGTATGCGTGTGTGTTCACTCGTTGATGTTTATATGTGTATCTACATATCATTGCATGCCTGATTGCTGAATACAGGTAATTTTGTATGCATGGAAACTTCATGTGGTGGACAAGATCAAGGTGCGCCTTCGTTTTAGGTGAAGCATACCTTCAGTAGGAATTCGTGTACATATATACACATATAAGTGAGTGCATGTGCACATGTACGTAGTTGTTATGATGTGTTTCCAAATATTAAATCCTACTAACCTGAACGACTAAACGACTATATCAGAGCACTGTTCATTTTAGTGTAGCTACATGTCAAGCTATAGTCTATGCACGAGCCCCATTTGTGTTTGTAATTTAGACTGATAGAGTATAGGATATATGACGTAGTACCATTAAACCGACTTTGTTTGCACTTTTTAAAGCTTTAGTTTTCGAATGTGTATGTCCGTGTGAATATCTCTATGTGTTTGCGTTTTGTCGAGCAGTCCGTATATACGATCCGTCTACGTACATACATATGCGTAGTTCGCGGCAGTCCCTCAACTCCTAGTCGTCTGATCACCCTACACACAACATGTAGCCACGTCTGTGAATGGTAAAATGTTGAGTATGTAGAACGGCTGAATCCCATATTGATTGACAAGATTTGCACTATTACCAATTATACATAGTGGCCTGTAAGTTTTATTGCGTACGGTAGAGATATCACACATACATACACACAAACCCACACCTGCATATGTGTGTACCATATGTAAGCGCACGTACGTAATTCTTCATGTATTTATTCACATATAATATTAGAAACGATTGGGTTTAAATGACCAGAAGATTGCATCAATGAATGAGACAATGACGTATGAACAGAAGTGGCTTCTGCTTCAGTACAATATGGAAGGGGGTAAGGAGAAAGGCAAGGTACGCACATAAATCCATCTAGGCAAGGGGCAGATGCATACTAACTTTTTTTCCCTGTTCCAGCTTAATACGCGTTGAATTGGTGCACATATCCTTGCACTCATTGCGCATTTAAATTATTACACATATCATCGCACTTTGTATACAAGTGAGATGTGTGAGTTCACATCCTCGAAGTACACGTATATGCAGATAAGAAGAAAAGAAAACTTTCAGTCTTACCTAGAAGTTGATATTTCTATTCATACTAAATTGTGCACACTGTGTGTGTGATCTGTGATGTACAACATTTAGTCGCATGTATACTTCGATCGTAATTGCGCACACAAAATGGTGCATGTTTCTATAAAAGTTACACGAGACAGGCATTCACAAGTTTGTACCACCTATACACAAATATATATCTATATCCAACGCTAACATACATACATACATGTATGCATCATACATACATACCCGTACATATGCTTAACACACTTCAGAGTTCATCAGCTGATCCAGAACGGTACGTGCGCTTTCTCTCCGACGACTTAAGTCTTGAAATGTTGAGTTCAATGCGTATTGAGCTTAGCAACAAACCTTTAGACTGGGTGACTAGCTTTATCAATGCAGGCGGAATGCAAAAAATATTTAATATTTTAACTGGCTTGGCTACGGGACCTGAAAGGTATTGATTAGGGTCATGTAAATGCATGCATATACATAGTTGTATACACACAGATACCATTGTATGTACGGACCGACATGCTATAATTACTGTAAGGAGAGAACTTGCTGCTAGAGCTGGATAAGGTGTGAAGAATATTGACATGTTGGATATCTTGCGGACAGATTTCGCTGATGAGAAGAACACACAACACATATAAACTCCGTGTTGGTTCTAAATTAGCATACGCTCCTGCACACAAAATCACAGTCACATAACAATATAAATACACACATAAGTATATGGCAACGTACAGGTACATGATAAACTTTATGCATATGAAACATGCACGATACACAAAATAGAGAAAGTTCAGAGACAGGTCAAAAGATGTACGAGTTCTTGAAAGGCTTGAGATCTCTTTTGAATGTCGAAACCGGGCTGATGAGTTTTCTCCTCGATTCAAATAGCAACGTTGGCGTTCTATCTATAGTTCTTGTAAGTCTGTATTAAGTTACACAGTCAGATGTGTGTCCTTGTAATTTTTCTTCTGTGTGCGTGATGGGAGAGTAATTATGGGTGCCTCTGTTGTTGTGTATATTCACTGCAGTTCATTAGCGTATGTATACAGAGCACTGGAGGATGTGAACAAGGTGACATCTAACACAAGGGATAGAACCAATTGTTTTAGAATCATTCTATGCCATAAGGTATACCAATCAGTACAAGAGAGAGAGCAACTGAACGCGCATTGTCTATCGTAAGTAATGCATACGCCTACACTCAAACTACACAAGTACGTATTCATTGATGTAACCACCAGTTAATAAACGTACATAATTATACCTATTTGCAGTGCTTGGATAGCTGTGATGTACGAGTTAAGAAGAATGTACTGGAGATATTGAGTGCTGTGTGCTGTTTAGAAGGAGGTCATCGGAAGGTTTTACAAGGTAAACATAGCAATACATAACACATATGAAAGGAGTTCAAAACTACTAACGTGTCTGTACGAATATAGAATCATGCTCATACATACATACACAGAGTAATGCTAATTGCGTAAGTGCATACATGTATACCCAGCACAAATACACATAGGACCAATAATATACCTACAGGAAGTCGATATACGTGCAAAATATATTTTTGGCAAACAAAAACATGAACAACTCAACGTGATATACATTACCTGTCATGGCTCTACCTTTATCTACATATTATAGAATTACATCCTGTTAATTGACACACATACTAACGTGCGTTTGTATAGCCTTTACCGATCTTAAGACAATCAGAGGTGAGAGGAACCGATTTCAGATATTTATGGCAAACTTCGCCAGTGCGGCATCACAGTTAGAAGTAAGGAGCTTTAGTTTTCGTCTCACTTGTACAGTATATATATGTGCGAACGAGTGTATGTCCGGATAAAAACAAAAAGATATAACTGGATTTGAAGTTTAAATTATATGCTAGATGCTGGGTGCTTATATGCCACTTTGCAGGATGCAGATCACATATGCAGCTAACATGTACATGTGAAACTTTAGTCCTCACACTAATCGAACAAATATGATAATTCAAATTCAGCTAAAAGACTACTGTGCTCCGTATGCTGATGTGTGTCTGACTATGATGCAATTCCTCAATGCGTTAGTGAACTACCCGCCAGATTTGTTATTGCGAGCACACGTCCGCACTGAGCTTTTAGAGCTTCGCCTTGCAAATACTCTAAAGGTATGCGTTTCTGCGTATAGAACGATATTTGCTACGTAGCGGATATATATATATATATATATTGAAAGTTGAAGATATGAGTACTAGTGGTACTAGTGGCAACTACATGCAAGTAAGTACATGCCAACAAAGTACATTGAAACAGAATATAGACTGGTACCATCTACAGAACCTCACAAAAATTCGAATGAATTAATTAAATATAATTGCATTCTACACTGTTGTGTACCTAACAGATCGTCAAACGTGAGAATGATACCATTGGAAACGAAGGTTTGGACTTCCATATAGAGAAATTCGAGAAACACATGGCAGATGACAAGGCATGGTTACACGCGTTTAATTGCGTGGATGCACGCCTCAACACACCTACTAATATGAGTACACACGCACTAGCATAGACTCATGCATGCGGACTGTCTACAATACTTATTATCGCTAATTTCAACAATTGAATTCATTTTGTTTTACCTGCATATTTTGACATTCACCCATCTTACTTGCAGGTGCAACTCAACAACAAATACATCGATGCGGACACATCTGACAGTTTATCAATGTTCACAGCTATTAACGAGAAGGTCCTCAACACGCCTGCTTTTGCCTTGTAAGTACTGGCAACATGTTTGAGCAATTGCCAAATTCAGTCCACACAGTATATCTCCACAGGATATGACACAATGTTTAGAACGTTGACTCCGTTTGACGCAATTTAGTTGGCATGTCACAGAGAAACTCATGAACACTGATAAACAGGCACCATCTTTTTCTCACAGATGGAAGAAAGTTCTACAAGATATGACTCTCATTCCATACGGGGATGAGCAGAGCTGTCCATTATACATGCAGCTCATTGGAAACATTATTTCCACGATAGTTTTGCAACGCCCACACGCTGATGATCCAGACTTTCACTTGAACTGGAAGCTGGATGTAAGTGGTATGACTAAGGCGCTAGAGTATGAGAAAGAGCTAGAGTTGGAAAAGGTATACAAAGCGTACATAGATATAGATATATTAATATTGCAGTATTTTAGAGTAGAAGATGAAGCGATTGTTCAAGATCATTCAGTGTGACAAAAGCTTGAGCTAGAAAATGTAACTACACATAAGCTGTTACATGAGAATGTATGTGGTGGTAAAAATAATATACTATTTACCGTATTTGTAACTGTTGAAATATGAATGTATAGTACTTGAGGACTGTTTTTGCACCTCATACTGGCCAATTGTCAACACAAGTTTGCTAAATAATTTAGATTACAGTAAAACAATCATGACGGTTGTGTGCAAAACAAAAAGCAAATGTAACAATGTACACTTCTAAACATATGTCTATATATGTCTATATGTATGTATGTATGGATACGCTTGTAAACGTTACACTACACCAATTCTATCATGAATTAGTGTAGTCGTGTGGAAGTTGAAAAACAAGTAAACAATTACGTTCACCAGGACACACGCACAGTTACATATACAACAAGCCAAACAATATACAAAGATGCGTCCACACTGCCAATTTCTCATCAGATACGAGCAAAGGATCTCCAAAAGGATCTAGAGTACCAAATGAAGGCATTCGATGGCAAAATGCGCGAAATTCAGACTGCCTTGGCCGGGGAGTCACTATGGCCTACGTGGCTCAAAGGCGATCTGGAAAAAGCAAAGGTGTTTGAAAAATGAACACACATGCTCGTGTACACTTTCATATACACCAGTTTATCATATCTGGACTCGCGGCTACACTAGTACCTTATCCCATCTAAGTCTTTGTAGAAAGCAAGAATAGACAGGTACACACAATGCTCCACGGATATATAAACACACAAAACTACACATACACCTCTACGACAGCTGCAAAATGAACGCATCAAAGCGGGGATAGATCCTGAAGATGTCAGCGATGAAGCAGTAGAACCTCACCCGTCAGAAGGCACTGAAGTAGATGTATCAATACTTTCGTGTTCTCCTCATCCACAAACTGCACCTGGTTCCGCTCCACTTCCCCCTCCGCCCCCCCCGCCACCACCTCCATCACAAGGTATCGGCTTCTCAATGTTGGTTAGGCTGCATGGAAGTATAAAAGTATCTTTTTGCTGCTTCTACATACTACATAATAGTACGAGAGACACTCACGCTGACAAGTAAATATACTCCCAAAACACATGTGCAGTTGTAGGAGTATCGTTTCCTCCACCTCCTGCACCTCCTAGTTTGGGTGGACCACCACCGCCCCCACCACCACCAACAGGCGGTACATATCCAACCCCACCGCTGGGAGGTATACGTATGTATTGCATATTTATTCATAGGTGTATGTGTATATTAATGCGTCTGATGTAAATACAGCTACTTAAAACTTTTATGTGTATATTTGCACACATACATATGAGCACAAATACATACATGCACAAAGTACAATACTTTACCGTACACAAACACATTAGCTATATACGTACTTCCCTTGCATATGCATATTTACATTTTTAAATACATACATACAAGTACCAATGTGTAACACAAACGCATATTACACACACCCCCCACTCACTCATATACATATTGTCCTTTTCCTTTTTTTTTATAAATAGCAGGTCCACCACCTCCTCCACCAGGTCCCGGTATGGGTCCTTCGCCAGCCACTGGCTCAAAGGGACCATCTGCCGTTCCAAAGAAGAAAATAATCACACCGCAGCAAAAGCTTAAGGGTATCAATGTAAGTTGTGTATTTGTGTTAGAATGTATGAATTAGTATAATATGCGTTTATGTGTACATCAATTTCCGGTAATATAGTTGCTCGTATACACTCCTGGCACAACGATCATGTCATGTGGGATAAAAAATGAATGTGACTGCAATTTGAATATGCGTTTCACGCAATCACAAATGTTCTAAAAGTATCCCTTTTCAGAGAAGCTGTGCTTACACATCACACGCTACAATGTCTCGTTCCTGCAGTGGATAAAATTACCATATACCAAGATTGAAGGCACTATTTGGAAACATGTTGATGACGAGAAAGTGCTTGAGAAAATGGATAAGAAAGACTTGGAAGAGAAAGTAAAAGTGCAGGAGTTTAAAAGTATGCATGTATTTTATATATTTCATGGAGTACCATGCTATAGAGAATTCTTGCATGTATAAGAGGTTAGCTTTTGTGCTAAATTGTTTTACACGCACATAGATGAGTAACGTACTTGCTCTATGATTGTCTTTGTACAGTGCGTACGTACAAATCAAGTCATCGCTTTGAACTTAAGAGGAGAACATGCATGAAAATATATAGACAACTACACCATTAATTTATGTACTCATTGTTTTGAGCAGTCAAATGATTCAGAACTACAAAGGGCTGAACATTGACGAAATGATACGTTCATAAACACAAATTTGTATATGTATAAACATATTGTCCTTTTCTATACTCCACAATTTCAGACGGCAACATTGATCTATACTTTCGGTCACAACAAGGAACAGGTACGCCCAAAATGTTTTACAGCCCACTCTCAGATGATGAAATAAAAGATAAACAAAGGGTTGCGCGTCAAGCACATAGATCAAAAGGTACGGACATGCACCAATATGCGTATAGATATACATGTGCATGTGTAAAAGCAAGTTGAGCTCGTACATGGATTTACACACTTGAATACGATCTAACTGTACCTGCACCCACATGGATATGCGTTGAAGCAAAATACATAAAATTATGGTCTTTCAATATTACCTACTTGTCTGTTACATACAGGCACCAAAGTAAAACCATTGCGAGATAATGACGAATCCTCTGAAAAGAACATAACTGGACACAATAACACAGTACGACCTACACATCCCGCTAGAATTAAACGTAATTCATCAGACAAAGATAAAGACTCGACACGTGAATGGGTGGAGGCCAAGATGAAGCCCAGTACTTTGGCTGGGTACAGTGCACCCTCATGGTGGCATGTGCGCATAGTTGGAAATGTGGTAAGGGTTAAATTTACTGTACATGAGACAAGCAAAACCTCAAAAGGAGAATCTATGGTTGAAGCTGACTGTGAAGGCCATGTTATCAGTGCCGATATATCACCACTCTCAAAAACCTCAACCAAAGATGGAGCTACACCTGTCAAGACTGAAAACATTTCAACTAAGCATTTGTACACTGTGCCAGCAAAGGGTGCTTACTTAATCCAGGACGGTGAACTTCGAGTTAAAGGTGTTGAATACACGTATATTGAGTACGAACATATATATGTGTACATGGTAATCAAACATATACATAGTAATGAAACATATACATACGTATATACATATGTTCGTATTATAGAACATGTATGCAAGGGTTGATGAGTATAGATCTAGATAAGATAAAAGATGAGCTTCCGTTACAATATGTGTAGCTTGTATGTAGGAGTTTGTGCACGTGCAGACGCAGATGTCTTTGAATGGACTTCACTGATTCTAATTTTCGTATGTCCATGACGTATAATGAACTTGACAACTGATAACTCATTTTGTGTAATAAGGTCCGTCTTCTTGCTTAATGTTCCACTACATGCAAATATACACTTACACAAATCATTAATGGCAACAGAAAAGCAAATGGCAATTAAGTTCATCAACGACAAGATGTCCAACGCAATAGAGATTATGCTGTCAAAGGTTACTTTGAGCTTTGAAGAGATTACTGAGGCATTCATTAATATGGATGACAGAGTCTTGGACTTGGAGATGCTTGAGCACTTCAGTAGTAAACAGATCGAGTCGGTACGTTGTGGTATATAGAGTCGTACGCACAAGCAAGTGCGTATACATTTCGAAATGTGTCACATGTATATAAACATACACGTCGGATTTAAGCACGTAGACAATACAAATACTTTGTATCTGTACGTATGTGCGTAACATTAGCATGCATTATCACATTGGCACGATGTCGCTAGGAAGTATTCTAATATTTGAATACCGTGCAAACCTTTGGATCAGCGGATATTACACACACATGTACCTGCACACAGCTGTATTGGCATATACAGTTTCTTGTTGAGTAATGACAACATTGCCGTATATTATACCATGTATGAGTATCATATAAAATTGTGGATCATTTGATGACTCTTTGTGTATTATTCCTACACAAGCAACATATCTGTGCATACGCCTTAATGATGCACATAGAACTAAGATACAGATGTACATTGTATTATCTACAGATCATACTATGTTGCATGGAAACTCACCCACCCACTTACTTATCCCCTTCTTCGCCACGCACAAAACGAGCATACAAATGTATTTTTATTCTGCTCGCGTACATATCTAATTACTCTTAAAAACATACACTATATATTTAGAGCGAGATGGAGTCACTCAAAGAATACAAAGGAGACATCAAGAAACTAGGAAGAGCTGAACAGTTCATACTGGCAACCACCAAGGTTCCGCGCTACGCGCAGCGGCTCGCGTCCTTGATATATAAGATAAGGTATGTGTATTTATTAAATTTTCTCCGACAAAATTAGTGTATGCATGTGGGCGTACTTGTTTGAATATTCATGTGTATGTATTTATTGACATAACGTGAAGCTTATGAAGAAGATGCGAAATTGAGAAATTTTGGCATGCGTATGTCTTTATTGACATAACGTGAAGCTCATGACGAAGATGCGAAATTGAGAAACTTTGCCACGTGTATGTATTTATTGACATAACGAGAAGATTATGAAGAAGATGTGAAATTGAGAAATTTTGGACATATTCCTACTGTCAACGCTACAGAGGCTCAAGGCATTAGTTTACACGGTACATAAGTGTGTGTATGGTGGCCATAGTGCAATAAAAAAAATGCGAGATGATACCATGCACACCACACACGCTCAACGATATTCATATTGTAAATGTATACAGTGAAAGAGATCGTACTCAAGTATGTGTTCTCACAATTGTAAACCCTCCACGTGGATAATATCATCAATATATTTAGTAGGGATTCGTACTCGATACTCGTGTTGAGCAAAATTGATATATCGATACATGCATTATATACAAGTGATTCCATATGAGCACATTAACATGCCGTGTGTAACATTGTAACCTTCCAGTTTTCACCTCTCCCTCCCCCTCCCATGTGTATAAACCATACAAAAAGATTCCGAGAGAGAATGGATCAAGTGGAGCCAGACATTCGCTCGGTAATTGATGCCTGCAAAGAATTGAAGGAAAGTAAAAAATTGAGGGAGCTCTTTGAAATAATATTAGGGTACGGAAACTACTGCAACGGGGGGAAAGCTGTTGGATGTATGTACTCAATGAGAGACATATGCATACACGTACATACATATATATATATATTAAGCTCGTATGCACATGTACACACATATGTCCACATACAAACATATGTGCACGTGGCTGGTATCTACGGGTTATTGGAGATTATGATCTCATTTGAAAACTCACTTGAATTGATAATGATGTATTTCAACATTTATATATCAATCTATGAATCGTTCTATGTGCAAAAATCCACGTATCTACGTATATCTGTATACACGTATCTATACATACTCTTTACAAACATGCATTTGCAAGAGATACATACACTAGCATGCATACCACTATATAAATACTATTTTACTTGATATTTGCAATAGTGTTTATTGCGGAGCAATAGAAGTTACGCATTCACTATTTATCAACGTATGTATGTTAGTGTGCACTTCACATACATAGGCCGTTGAAAAATACGAGAAACTCACGCATCCACGTACGTACACAATTCACAGGTGCGTTTGGATTCACAATTCAATCCTTGACCAAGCTCATGGACACCAAAACATCGGATGATACTATGAGCACAAATGCAAACACTATTTTGCATTACATTATTACCCAATTACAAGTCACATGGAAAGGAGTTGTGGATTGGCCATCCGAACTTCGAAGTTTGGACATGGCAAGAAAGGTAGCATGTATACAAAATCAGTATATAGTGCATGTGTATACATGCTTTTTATACGCACATAGTGTAGATGTATACAAGTGTACACATGCACTTACGTACATGCATCTCTCCCTTATTAAATCAGGTAAGCATTGAAGTATGCAGATCAGAAGTGGTTGCTCTAAGTACAGGTATGGGGCAACTCAAAGCGGAAATAGAATACTACACGTCTAGTCCGTTGGCTATTGGGGGCCGTCAATACCTTGAGTGTGTAAAAGAGGAATTCTGTGACGTATACGAGGATGCGCCTATAGTGCTTATGAAAGTATGTACTTGTACGTATATATGTTTCTCCTATTTCTGTGTTTGCGCGCTGATATCACAGGTATTTGATATTATATTCTTCTTAGCGAGGGCTCACGGTTTTTTATTGTGGATTAGATTAACCTTCATAGAAGACGAAAATTAAATTAGTGTATGCAAAAACATCCTAATTTTGTTTGTGTGTGGGCGTATGCCTATTATGTTACTAAATACAGTATTTGCGCATGCGTATGTACAATTATCATCTCAACATATATACTGTCTGTTGCATGAATATACATACACTCGTACATACACTCGCATATGTGCGCATATTTACAGCTTCTTAGCGAGATGGAGACAATATTCACAGAAACAGTTCGTTACCTTGCATATCCTGCCAAAGACGCAACGCCTGATAAATTCTTTGGTATTATTTATGCCTTTAAGGACAATTACTGTAAAGCAGTTCAGGTATATGTATTACAAGTTCATGTAATGTATAATTATTACTATAAACATACCCTCTATGTAGTACCTAGTTTATTTACAGCTTTAAGATTGTGCAGATGAATTTAATTACACGCTATATGTATACGTAAATCATAGAAACACGCAGTATGGTGTACACTGTTTAAAATGAATGAATGAATATATTTTCAACCATGTACCCGAACAGAACCGTGTATACTCCCATACAACAATACACACACACACACACGCACACACACACACACACACACACACACGCACACACACACACACAGAATCAAACCATGCAGACACTCATGAATATCATGAATATACTTATTAATGTACATACATACATTTCTCTCACAAATTGTCTCCTCATGTGTATAGTCAATCGAAGATTTCAATTCGAAGAATCGGAGTAAGCCAGAGGATAAAGGTAAGATATAGATGTAGTATATACTGAGAGTATGTGGATATAAATTTGAATGTAACCCAGACGACAATATGAGTATGTTCATTTGTTTGTTTAAAACGATTGCGTTATGTACCAAAGTATGTGTGCTTGAATATGTTTCACTGTGATCTTCTTTGATACGTGTTTGTGTTTCTCTTTGATCAGTTCATCCTTACCTTTACAACAACCTATCTGCTATAAAGAACGCCATATTGTAAGTAAATTGCACATATGAAATCACAGTGTACGGAACTGAAGAGCTAGAAAGTGATGTTTAAAATTTGCGTGTGTTATCTCTTTATATATTTGTACATATTTATATATGAGTAATTGTTAGCTTTCAGTTTATGGATACATTGTTTACACCTTTCTTTTTAACGTTTTGTATCAAATAGCTAACCAAGTCTTGTCAAAGAATAAGGAAAAGAAATCTGTGAAGGATGCATCCCATTCAATGTTAAAGAACGATAACCCACCAGAAATCACAAGTACAGGTACAATATTGTGTTCACATATGCGTTTAGCTTCGAAATGAGATCCATGCGGTATTTTCATAAATGACTTTGTAAACATATGAGCCAACCAGAAATATACAATTATACTTCACTAAACATACGTGCAAATATGTATGTATGTACGTACCCATGCACAAGTACACACAATTGCATTCCGCAAGAACAGCACATGCACATCCAAACGCATGCACACTTAAAACACAAATCCAGGTGACATTGTAGAGCACAATCAAACACATACACACACAAACGTGAATCCAGGTGAAAATGTAGATACATTTACCGATATTGTCAAACCAAATTATGTTGTGGAGGAAGAGACCACAAAACTCGCCCTCACCCTCAAGTCAAGAAAAAGCACTATACGTACCGACAGCAAACGGGTGAACAATCAGAACAACCTTGCCCAGTTCAAAAATGGGAAGGACAGGCGATCGGTCCCTCACCGTCGGTAAGTTATAATATATATTGTATACCAAGCAAATAATCGACAGAATGGGATATTCAATATTAAATACCCCATAATCTACACTTGCAAAAGTATTGGTCCTGCTCAAACCACACTTAGATTGCTTGGTGGAAATGTACATTCTTATCGTCCAAAACACATGTACATTAACAAACTCATACGATATAAAAAGAGCATAAACATGAAGAGAAATGCGCAAATCACAAAAGAAGACCACATGTACATGTGTGTATATCGTACGTCTTCTGACTTACATTCAAAAAGATGCACATAGAATGTAACTGCACACCTTATATAATACTTACACAGGGGTGGGGCAGAACCTGTGGCTGGCTTCACTAGTCTCCAAAATCCGAAGGGGACGATTGGAAGAAGAAAGACTTTGGCAGTAAGGCAGGAACGCATGTTGAATAAAGATCATCTAGACAATGGTATAAGATTTTGTAATTTAGTGGGTTTATTTTCTGTGGTTGTGTGTTTTGTGTGAATTTGGTTCAGGTAGTATTAACTATTGTAGACGTATGTGGATTAGTGCATTTGGATACATACAGGTGAGGTTGAGGTGAACGTGAATTCTAAGTGGTGCCACTTTAGTACTCTAGTCGCTATCGTTTTTGTCTAATGTTGAACTTTTCATTTATCACAGTACAAAGTCATGTGCATAACATATATACACATCCGTACAAAATACATACGAGCACCACTCATCTAAGCGCAACCGTATGTATACAAATTTACCTGTACGTATACACATAAATATATACATTCTCCCCCACAACCTTTATAAACAGGTATCGAGGAAGATTATGTAGGTGCGATTGATGGTCTTATTGATCTTGCAAGAACAGGAAACTACTATGCTGTCAGACAGGTACTCACCATGGGCATATGTTTTGTTTGTGCGTTGCCTGAGTGAATTGTTAAACCTGTGAGACAGACCCATATATGTATACTCGAGTTCCATTGCAAACGTGCACTCATAAATACTTAATGTGAGTATTTGTAGTTGTTGTCCTATTTCCTTTTTTCTTTCTTAATTTTTTACACATATCACTAAGATAAACACGTAAACGCCCAAGTCAATACTATTGCACTACATACGGCAAAGTACAACATCTAACCGTCACGTCCGGAACATATTTTTCTCTGCATGAATGCGATACAGGCACAGTTTGTTCCTGAAGGTGCCGATAGTTTATCATCTAACACAGCCACAGGACGAACGTTCTTGCCCAATTCTGACAACGTAAGTTTGCTAATTGTAAGCACATAGTTACACTTTATACGAAAATGTGGTGCTCGACAACGTATGTTCGTTGGATACTATTCTATGCTTGTGTCATACATGAATATATATATGAGCATATTTAATCCAATATTTACAACAACAAAATGTAGGAATTATACTCCTCTGAGATGAGTAACATAGAGTCAGAAAAATTTGATACTAGCCTTGGGCGTATGAAAAGTTTGAAGCGTGTGAACGATCTCACTTATAAGGTATGTGGCAGTACGCGAATTTGGGTGTGTTTTGTTTTCTTGATAAAGGCAGTCTTATTCAGTAGCAGAGGCCAAGTCCCTAGGTAAGATAATAAGTTAATTGAATGCTATGCTACTTGTTACATGTAAAGTGATATGTAGTAGTCTCGTGTAACGATGACAGTACACTTCCCATCTGTTTTCTGTGTGTACGATTACTCTTTTATATCATCTTGGACAACAGTTTCTGACAAACCAGCAATAGCCAACGAGAGTGCCAACCACATAGAACCTCTTATATTCTCACAGGTTCTTCAAAAATCCCAAGAAAAACAACCACAGAAGAATGAGTCGCCATCTATTCCATACACCGGGAGAGCACATAGTAACAGTATAGCTCAAGTACCTCTGACGGGAGGGTATGACCACACCTATATCCAAGCCACCCCCAAACCAACCTATTCATCCGCAGATATGTATACTAGGCAATCAAGGTGTCATCCTTCACATATAAGTGGAGGTGTACGTGTTGATACGGGCATGAGAAATAAAGGAACGATCAGTGATGGGGATGGCATGGAGAGCAACGCGGAAGATATGTCTGAAGACGACTTTGAACTTCATAGCAAAAAGAAAAAGCGTAAGACAAAGCTTAAAAAGAAGCCTTTACATTCATTATCGGCTAGTCTTGAATCCCTGCGTTCAAGCACAGAGAGTTTATTAATCACTACCGGTAGCTTGTTTTCAAAGTCTAAATCTAGCGCTCACAGTACAAAACCAAGCACCAGCACAAGTTCAAGTTCACCTAAGAAGAAGCGAAAAAAAGATGGCAGGTCTGCGAGTGAGAGTGAGTGCCAAAGTGGAACAGACGAGGATTTACATGCACAGGTAAAGCTGACGAAAGCGAGAAAGGGGCTGTTTGGTCGGAAGCCTATTCGGAAAAAGAACAGAAACAACAAAAAGAATGTGGATGAGAGTGAAACTACTGACACCAGTATGAACAGCAGTGATGATATCTTGTATGTTGATGACGGAGATGAAAGCTCCTGCCAATCAAGGACTAGAGATACTGAGGAAACGGGTGTTCAGAAGGACCTGTCAAGCAGGAAGAAGAACAAATCACGAAAGTCACTCTCGGCGAGCATGGAGAGCCTGAGCAGCACCTACGGGAGTCTACTGGCGGCCACAGGACATCTATTGCACAGTAAACACAATTTCAAACAACAAAAAAGTGAAAGTCACACGAATACGAATAATGACGAGAATGGAGACAATGTAAGTGTAAAAAGCGGACGTGGCCAGCCATCATGTAATAGACCGACAACCATACAAAAAGACCTAAATGATGCTTGGAATGTAAGTGAGGTAGACGCGGCAATAAATTTTCAAGCTCAAAAATCTGTCCGGAAGAACAAGAACTCGAAGCATAGCAAGAAAGTTGAAAAACCCAAACCCAAGCGAGGACAAACTATCACTTCCGTCACGCAGTCATGTAGCCTCGAGTCCACAATCGACGAAAGCACCACTCGGTCACACATACCTACAATTAAATCACCTAACATGAAGCTACCAGCTCATCGGCGCCAAATGTCTACCCCTTCAGCCGGCGAAACACCTCACAGTTCAGTATCGAGTGCAAATGAATCAAACAGATATGCATTTACATCGAGAAGAAACTCGTATGGCACACTTGGTACTGACCCACCCTCACGTCCACCCTCACGCCCACCTTCTCGACCATCATCTAGACCAACACGGTTACCTCGACAAACTACAGATCAAACAGACAGACAGATTCCGATTGGTGTACTTTCGAGCGTGGATACAAGTTCCAACAGAGTGTCACGTCCTCCACGTCCTCCTCCTCTTTCCGGCCGGAAGCTAGTCGGAAGTGTCGCGGACCCACGTCCACTGTACACGGTAAGAGACGAGAAAGAGCGCAGATCATATTGAGTTTATTCTCATAAGAATCAATCTGTTCTGTCCCAGAATTGTCAATGTTATGAGTTTTAAGAATGGAGTGCTGGCGCGTATATATATGTGTGTTTCTAAGCCATCATCAGTGATCGTTGCACCCACACATGACCCATGCACGTACTGGAAGCACGGACATGGATTTTAGCGATAGTGGTCGTTGTTGATGAAATAAGTGGGGCTTAGTTTTTTCGTTTTAGAATATTATGAGATATTATTTGATTCTCACATACTCGTATATCTCTGTAGAATTCACCTTCTACCGGCGGTGACTAACTCGAAATACGTAGCTTTGGAGGTCACATGTGTAAGAAGATCAATTGCACATTGCTGACGCGAATTACATGACTTGGAATACAACTGTAGTAGAGATATCAACGATTTCTCTCGACGGGGAATATTGTGAGTAGTACCAGGGCGTCTATTGCCTAGTTTATACTCAGAAAATGGCGAGTTATATCTTCTATTTGGGGCGAATTTTCTTTGTATTGTCTGCGTATAACGAAAACTAATCTTCTCTGATATCATGTTCGTAGAACTACATTACAAGCGTACACACACACACACACATATATATATATATATATATGTAGGATCTTTTCTACATAGTGACGAATACTTAAATATGAAATCAGCTACATAATTCACAAGCAACATACTTTCACTTCATTTTTCTTGTACATCACTACCGCAACATTCGTGCTCTACCCACATCCAATACGAACAGCAAGTACTTTTCCATCAAAGGAAACACGACTTTTAGTTACGTATTGTCCTACACATACCTTTACAAACCGAATGGAATAAATTAGCTCCAACATCATATTTCTGTTTACACCACGAATTTGTTTATTAAATTCTTCAATAAGACCAAGAAATGAACTCTGCAGTAGATTGTACACAGGATGTTATAATAATACCATGCAAACTTGAGAATGGTAACGTACACCATGTTTCCTGAATTGAGGAAAACATTTTCGAAGTGCACGAACCTGTGCAATGGAAATATGTGTATGCAAAACGAACGGGAATGTATAATAACAACTGAGGAGAAGAAAGGTCTACACTCTCGATATCTGACGTCAGCAGGAAGATAATACATGCACGTGTAATGAATGTTTGCACCAAGTCAATTCTTGCTAGGTCACATAAAATAAATGTAGAGACACGGTTGCCAAGTAGAAGCCCTGAGGATGTTGAAAACGAATATCATTTTCAAAAGTCTGAATATCTATATGCACAACACATCGATGTATGCTGGCTTACGTTTGCGTGCTTTCAGAAGCACACTCCTTGCAACATACATACTAACAAAGACACAGAGAAAGACACAAACACGAACATACCACCACGCACACACATCTCACAAACACAGAATAGCTTTTGCACTTCATTCTATTGTTAGATCTCCCTGGTAACGACACGAACACCACGGACACGCACACACAGACACAGACACGCACACACACATAACACATACATACACACACACACACACATATATATATATATATATTCATTAACACGCGAAAGCACACGCACACGCACACGCACACGCACACGCGTATGAAACAATTTTGGCTCTTTCCTTTGTTGACTTAGTACGCACAATACCATGCGGCTGTTGAACAAAGACGACAACAGCAAGTTAAAGCTACAGACTGGTAAAAGCATGCTATTCCGAGCTACTTCCATGAAAAACATACTAGTGATACTGGTAGTGGTAGCTGTCTTTTTGTGGTTTTCTGCGTCAAATCAAGAAGATTTTCCCGACCTCAACTCTGTCGGTAATTAATTTTTCGTGCGTGTAGAGAATTTCGTGCGTTTATTTAGTGAAACGAGCCATGAGTCACAAATGTTTCAATACATTTGTTAAATTTAGTATTCAGTGAATTGTACCTTGAGATTCAAAAGTTATAAGTACTGTTTTACACCTGCTTCGTTTATATGTAGTCTATACGGCGTTCGTATGTATATATGCATACATACTTACATACATGCATACTTACATCTACATGCATACAGACAGACAGACAGACAGACAGACAGACAGACAGACAGACAGACAGACAGACAGACAGACAGACAGACATACATACATACATACATACATACATACATACATACATACATACATACATACATACATACACAAATATACTCTTTTATGTAATATCAGAGGAGGTCTACAGATACAATGGAAACGTCCAACAATACGGTCACCCTGCAGTTGGTAAGTATGGTGTAGTATACTTATACGTGCCGTGGTTTGATGCGCTTGTGATGTATAGTGTAGTATACTTGTCGTGCTTTGGTGTGTTTGTGTATGTGAACATCTGAATATGTGTCGAGTATGAATGTATGTGTGAATTGAGCGTATGTGTTGTTTGCTGCAAGTTGACTTAAGTGGTAGATTTGTACTTGAGTGGTAGATTTGTATACTCCCTTCTTTGCTGTCACATTAGACGCATTTAGTAGTCCAAGATAAACTCTACCCTTCCTCTTAACCACACGTTGCGTGAAAAACGTTTCCTTAGGATCATGGTAAAGATATCGATATTTGAAAAAAACTTGTATTTTTAGATGAAATTGGGGACGACGACGACGAGGATAGAAAGGTTTATAACAACAGTCAAGATGAAGTTGATCTCGAAAACTTGGCCGGGGTAAATATTAAGTACGATGGGGATACGGGGGGTACCGAAACGTTAGATAGGAAAACGATACAGATGAATAGAGGCACGAATACCGAGTGGACGGATGTCGACGGTATGTTGGGTTTGTTTTGCACGTAAGTACGTGCAAGAATGTTCTGCTTTTTTTGGGTGCGAAACTTTGAAGATTGAGGAGATCAAATGCTGACTCACAGGAAAGAAAGATGGAAAATGAAAAATGAAGGGAGATTAGTTATATGAACGTTCGACGTATGACAAAATGCATCTGTTGGGATATAGATAACTGCATATATATATATATATATATATATATGTCTGTCTACGGGCAGTTGTTTGCATGTAACTGAGAAAGACGCGGATACGTATAAATGGTAATTGGCTAAAAACAATATTGTAGTTAAGACAGGTGTGGGGTATGGGCGTGCTGTGTAAAAACTAGCTAGTGAAAGCACATTGTCGACGGTAAGTAATACTAACACGTAGTAAGATACACTATCCCTCCTTGAGTACAGTTTCAGGAGAAGGGATGCCGAGCATGGTTGGTGTTTGTTTTGCTCGTCTATCCCTTCAAAAAAGTAGTTCAGAATGTTTGCATTCCAACACAAACACGAACCACACACGCAAAACCTTGGAACATTTATTGTTCATGATGTTTCGCGGATGTTGTGTTGATAAGAAAATGTGTCTAGAAAGAGGTTTTGTGCTCTGGTGTGTGTACATGTCGTGTATCTTACGTCTAAATGTTGAAATCAAACACAATTTTTACGAACAGCGTTGGTTGGAAAAGTATGTCCAATTCCAGATGAAGTGTACATAGGTGTACCTGGGGTTCATAGGATAATAGTATCATCTACAGATTGTTGTGCAAACATCTGTGTGAGCGGTATGTTCGATATATGTAGTATAATAGTTTGCATGTGAAAGTTTGTTTGTGTTTATGCGTATGGGTGTTTGTTTATTGTTTTAGAAGGAGTGGATTAGTGTCATATTTGCATGCAATCAACCACGATTATCCAAGTCAGTCATATTTTGACGTGCGAGTTAGGGCACATACGCTTTTTTACATTTGGGCATGCTAGATAAAATTTTAAACATATACATTTGTAACTTGTGCACTTCTGGTTAAAAATGTGTTCGCACTGAATAGCGCTCATGTAATGATGAATGTACATTAAAATGTAAACATTCTTCAAACCCGTCAACCACACTCACATGTATACTCTATGAAACTTTGTATAGGGACTTCAATTGTTGGAGTAGGAAATAACTATCCAGGTCTAACATTCGTTGAAATAGATCGAGAAACAGGGGCTGTTACTAAAATCAGAGTATGTTTGCAAAGATGAAGAGATCTACGCCTTATTATACACATTCTTAGATGCAAGATAACACACTCTTCCCTCCTGGAACACACCACTGCATTCACAATCTTCCGTACAAACATGTACATATGTTTAACCTCAAACACAAACATATACATATACATTATGTGCACAGACACCCACACACTCGCTTGCACGCATGCATATACATGTATGACCTGTCACGAAAACTCGCGCATGACAAATAACCACCTGCATGTTTGTGTCTATATCTATATACAGACTTTTCATACGGGAAAATTCAAGCCCACGCAGCTTCGAGAGTACTTTGACAGCATTCCGGACGGGCGTATCGTTGCAGGCGTTACATATGACGAGGCAGCCATTCATTTGGATGGAAACGCTCGTGCCGCAATAGCTGACATTGGGTCATGGAAGGTACATGTACTCGCACATGTGTGTATACGATATGCGAGTATTGTTAGGTTTGTCACTTACAAACGTGAACAAAGAAACGAACAAAGTCAAGAGCATATTCCTTCTCGTAGATCTCTGCGTCTATGCCTGGTTGCATGTGTGGTGGCAGTATACAAGACTGCAAATATGTGTGAGTGGAAGACCACATTATCTTTCACACATTTGCAGATGCAAAATATATTGAACAATACTGTACCTCAACATAATCAGATAAAAACTGAAGGCACCTGCAGCTATGTCCATCAGATCTGTAACCAGGATCCACATCGAAGCAAGAAATACAGCTTCCATCTCACCGTTCAAATCTACACTTTCGTAGATGTCCGTGTCACATTGACTAGCTAACACCCTGCACATACTCGAGTAATTTAATCTCTTCAAATATTTATACTTACGCCTGCAGATTGATGCTCTTGAAGTGGGAGGTGCGTGGGCGATTGTAGGTGTGAAGGGTATAGGATATCCCACACTGTTCGAAAGTGTTGGCATGCCCAGCCTACATACAGATGTCGATGATAAGAACGTTGAGGAGCTCAGGACAAGTACATATACTATACTATATAGTCCCACGTGTGCCCATACTCGCTCACAATCTAGCGGAACGTACATATATGTAAATCTGTGCCCAGCGTACTTATGTAATATAGCATTTAGTATGATAGTCTCGTGTCTATAGTATAGAGTGAATCACAAATTACGTTCCCCGTCATAGCAACATTATTTATGTTTGGGTTCTGAATGCAGGCAAGTGGATTGGTACTTGTGAGAGCTACACATTGCTTCTTGGTTGAGCCCTTGTTAGATCTCTCCACCAAAAACACTATAACACAAGCACCATGCATAGTGTATATAAGCATACCAACAAAAAATTCATTATACATACATCCATGCACTATGTGTACACTAAATTCGTTGTCATTCTACTTCTTTCATGTTGTGTGCAGCTACAACAGAGAATGAAGAGAAGCAGTCTGTGACTGCGTATACCTCCGCTTGTATTGGAAACGATAGTATGTTATATTTCGTCTTAAACATAGATTGGACGATTGTACATACGTAACGCTTACATTATGTTCATACAAAACATGTGCATACGGTAACTGTGCGTATATTTGACTGCACATGCACGGGAACATATACACAGCCACGCATAATTCCAGCATGAGAGAAGAAAGCATGATGACGTTATGTTCGAAACCGTATGGTCGTAGCAAGTTTTGTCAGCAGTACACTGATGTCAAATTGATGTCGAATATGAAACTAAAATCGGAGGACATGAACTTCCGATGGCCTATACCTGCACCTTGGGATGAAAACCTTGTAGCGGATATAGCTACAAAAATACCAGTGGTTATTGTCGGTACGTATATGTATTTGTCTATCTAACTACATGAACTTCAAATTGAACTATATTCTCACATTTAGAAAATGTGTAAAACGACACATATTTGTTTTTGCCTCTACATTGTGAATACAGTTGTGTAAAGATATGTTGCACACTTTCTTTGTCCTCGCAAAATGTATGAATATACGTATATACTTGACGGCATGCGCACTAACGTAAAACACTTTGACTGGCATACATTATACTAATTCAACTTTCACACTCATCTTCTAATAGGTCTAACTTTTACAATGTTCATTTCGGTTTTTTAGTACATTTTAATATGCCTTAATACGTACTGATGTGGACGAGTATATATGCACTCGCTCATGGATGGACAAGTTCATATATGCATTCTACGAAGTGCCTGACTTTTGTTCTTCCAGTTCAACAATATTACCTTTCTTGCTTTCTCATTTCGAACACCTGCAACAGCCGGCAACAGGACCAACTACCTGATTCGACACCTCAAGGCTCTCTTCAAACAACCTGTAAGAACAATTGTTTGTGCTGTTGAATGCGTCCTCAGTGGATATGTACACACACATACACATCAATACACAACGCATTACCTGTACGTACCATGTTTGTGCACTTTCAAATCATGCAAAGCTACACTTATATTCTTAACCCATTTACAAACAGGGATTGAATCCCCGACTTGTTGGAGTTTACACTGATGGTGTTCACGACGATATTGCGCACGCCGCTCGTATTTTTGGTGTGCGTGTGTATGCCCACACGAAGTCTAGAACCACGTCAACTAGAAATAGTCGATTTCAAGCAGCAGATCGCATAGCTATGAGTTATAGGTATGCCGAAGAGAGCGTATGTGCATGTGAACGTACATTTGAATATCAATGTCATATCTGTATGTGCGTTCTCACATCCTTTTGTTTTAAGGCTTATAATTCTTCGTTGTCTTCATATTATATATGAACAGTTGCATTAGCATGAAATATAGTCCTGTACATAAACCCAAATACGTTCATACAATGTATAAACACATACACACGCTCCAACACACGCTATAGATATAGATATTGTGTATTCCACTCATCGTAATGCTATATGGACAGGTTCACGCTTGACAAGGTTTGGAGATTGTATCCGGAGCACGAAAATACCATTGTTCTTGAAGAGGTATGTGATTGTGATTTTTACGTATATTTGTGAGGAGGGTGTATCTTTGTATTTTGTACGTATATGCAGAAGCATTCGATAGAATCATATGCATATTGACGCACTCGTCGTTTGTTATATAGGATTTAGAAGTTGCACCTGATTTTCTTCACTACTTCTCGCAAACGATACCATTGTTGGCCGAAGATCATTCCCTTTTGAGCATATCCGCATGGAATGACAATTCAATGGAGTGGACCTCTGCTGATCCTGCAAGGTAACTAAATAGAATACGCTCAGATGGGACGAGTACGTACGGGTGGACATATGCAAACCATGCAAGACTATTATGTATACACAGGCATATATCATATGTAAACTTACTCGGGCGTATATTCTCGCGCTAAAACTTGAATAATTAGGCTTTATTTATCCGAGTTCTTCACGGGGCTGGGGTGGGTACTAACTAAACGTCTATGGTCAGAACTAGAACCGAAGTGGCCGGAATGTTGTCAGGGATTTAGCTGGGATCTGTGGTTGCGTCACAATAGTAACACCAAGGGTATGAATGAAGTTTACCTTTGATATGCATACTTATATATAATCCGGTCAATTTTATGTAAACATGCAATTGTTGGTCCATATATGTGTACGTTTGGGACGAACAAGTGCGACGCGAGTATGTAAGAGTGTCATCTTGAGATGGCACAAAGCCACTGACAACAACATCGGCAGGAAGTGTTATAGTTCCGTTCTGTATGTTGAACGCACGTTATGGAATATAAATACTTTTAGTGTAGAAATATTGACATTGATATATTCACCTCCCTCTTTTCTCCCTCTTAAATTGTAGGTAGAAAAACTATTATTCCGGATGTGTCGCGTACATTCCATTTCGGACGCAAAGGCAGTAACGTCAACAATGATTATTTTTACGTTCTGTACTTCGCGCACCACTCGTTCAACAAACACAAGTATACACAACTCGCAAATCTAGACAGAATGAAGGAGGTAAACAGTACGCACGAATACTCCTGTATATGCATGATGTCTCGTCAAAAAGCGAATGTACACAAAAAATATTTAACTTATCATGTTAACAAACTGAAACAAATAGAACAGGGCACCCACACGTATATATGTTTTTATATGCACAATGCATGGTATATACTTTGTATGTATATATGGCACGTTCATTCGAAAGTAAAATTGGCAATGTCCCTTTCACGCTGACGGCTTGCTCGTGAACACGTAAATCTTCAAATGAGCCCATTTACTGACGTGTAGGCGGACTACGATGCAGACTTGGATGAGCTATTTTCTAAAGCCACGCCAGCAATATTCGCAGGAGATGCCCGTTGCCCATTTCATATTCCCGACCTAGCGGATAGTTACGACAGTGAAGCCAAAACTCCCAACTATGAAAGCCCTATAGTTCTTTGGTATGACCAAGGTAGAGGGTCTCTTAAGTTCAAAAACCTCGAGAAACTTATCTCATGCTTCAAGATGTGGGATCTAGGTACATATTTGTGTTTTTCTGAATGTCTATAAAGTTCACATGGGGAAGACGCTGCAGTGATAATTGCGACTCTGGGGAGTTCGAGTTGTGGCTTCTGAATTAGAAACTGTTCCATCGAACAATGGCAGCTGGTGATAAGATAAGAAAGGAGGGGGAGGTGAAGTCAAAACGTTCCGATCTTTCTAACCTATGAGATGTAGCTAGCAATATGTACTTAATAGTGTGATAGTGTGCGTTTTTTCTATATCTGTTTCGTATTTACACCTACGCATCGTTTTGGTGCATACACATATATATTGTGAAAAATTGTGGGCATACTGTATTTCGTTGTCTGCACGCATTTGTAGTGTGTGCAAAGTCCTAATCGACGTACACATACATGTATTAGTCACATATCAAGTGATAAAATACAAATCACTCTAACATCTTCTTTTCGATCAATCTCTCACAGGTAAAGCGCGCTGTAATTATAAGAACGTTATTCGCGGATTCATAGGTAATCGGCATCTGCTTTTGGCTGGGGTTAAATCTCCTTGGGCAAAAAAATATATGAGAGCTGGGGACTACGTAGTTAGGATTAGTGCCGAGCGCAGAAAAAGACAACCTGAGAAACATGATATTATTGAAGTGAAAAAGTTGCGAAGTTTCGAGGATGTGTAGTTGAATACTATTTCGGGATTTATGAATATTGGCAAGCATTACAAAATGGATTTGTGGCCACCGCAACAATATGTGTGTTGAAGTATAAAGCAACAGCCCTTATCGTAAAAAATCCAAAGGCCTGAGGTCAACCCACAATAGAATGCCCTAGGGATGTGTTGGCAGTGTAAGCTCGCCTATAATTACTAGGTGTGGAGGATGTTCATACGCTAGAAGCAATTTGTGTGATGCGTATGGACTTGCATACTTGATTGTACGTGTGATTCGTGTTATTCGTTGGATGAATGGACACTCAACACTGGCATATGTAGTATATGGAAGATAGGCAGCTCAGTTTGAAGAATACATATGCTTATATATGCTTCTCACTATGACATGCTGCTATGTTTAAATGCAAACCTACTCAACCCAAAATGAAAGTAGTGTAATGATGAGCAATCCTACACGCATACATGTCAGTCTTTGTCAAGCATCATTCGCTAACATGCAATCAAACAAGAACTGGCTGCGATAAGTACCCCCATGTGCAGATAGATGCCGTTGGTCCTTATAGGGAGTCAAGCGTATGTGTGCTTCCAAGTTAATCACACTTTTGGGGATATATTTAGAGCAGTTATGGACGTTAAATACGTAACACATGGAATTGCGGTGTGTATGTACCCTGCGTTAGTCATTCTCGTATTTCTTCTTAGCAAGATAAGTGGAAATAAAACGAAATTACATTCATAACTAATTGTGAGTTTCCCAAATTGCACACAGCTTACTGTGGTAGCGATATATTCTAAAATCAAATTCGTTTTATTTTTAGTACATATACACATATGCTCTAAGTCTATATCATTAAACCGTCAGCTGACGTGCATTAATTGCAATACCCGATTACGCTAACATTATTTTGCACGAAATATAATACCTTGATATTCAGAAATTCAGATTGAATATTGTAAGTAAATCGAAATCTATAAGTACTAGTAACTGCCAAACAAAAGTATTGGAACTGTGAGTTCAGTATAAGAGGTCGTCCGAAGGTCGTCCGAATTTTCTGCCTTTCCATACAAAGCAATCAATGCTCACAGCACTTACTCGACGGCAGTGGGGTTATATCTGGTCCTTCAACATAATATGAAATATGTTACACAATCGTTACACATATATAGTCCTAAGGAGAAATGTTAAGAGATACAGTCCGATTTCTTGGGCACAAACGCTACTGCCACAGAAGTCACGCGCGCGAGTGATCCACGCGCCAGAGCATAGAAATACATTGTCCCGTTATTTGGCCCTATTCGAAGAAATACTCCCTGTTCAATTACCCATCCCGGAATAGCAGTTCACACCACTGAGGGTTGCTGATGGGCTTCAAGGTATCTTTTAGGGAGCGCGTGACACACGCGCTAGAATGTAGAATAACATCACCGAAACCTTTACTAAGAACTCGAGTCTGTATACTTGTCCTCATTCGAAGCTACTCTTTCCTCCACGACTCTTCCCCGCAATATCAGCTTCATACTACTGAGTGTCGCCCATGCGCTCCAATGTATACTTTCTCTTGTGGTTGTGTGCCTACTATTGCTACTATGTAAGGGTTGGGAAGTCATCACCGTTCTTATTCGCATGTGTACCTGTGTTTGCGTTTGCGTTTATGAAAATACATATCACATTTACGTGAAGAAACGCCATCACCGAGGCATGGACATGATGCAATCTGCCTGTCACAGAAGAGAAAGAGAGTTGCGAAGGCTGGATTGAGTGACTTTCCAACACAATCTTCCTAATTGTGTCCACTTAAATACAGTGCACTATAAGTACCTGCACTATGAGTCGGTTGGATGAACTCTGGTTAATCTGTTTTGCTTGTCCAGGTTTCGTGAATCACATACATAGATCCACAGTGAGAACACATTTCATTTCCTACACATATACACAAACGATATGTTTTTCTTAAGAGTCTCGCACAAGTGTCGAATAAGAATAAGGCCGTTGCATTGGTATGGTGGGCGAACTCCCAGAACTACTACTCGTGAGTGGGGTGGCCTGCGGTATCCGTGAGTTCACATACTGATCATCGCCGTTCGCGAGGTCCAGTGGCAGATCCAGCGTCTGTGATGGGCGGGCATTTATATACCAATCACCACGAGCAGTTGAGCTGGGGTTGTTTCGCGCAACTAAATCACTGCCATTACCACTGTCTCGACCACCAACATTCCCGCTATTGCTGTTGTTTGGTCTAGAATTAAAACCATCACTCGCATCGTCTTGCACCGCATATACATTAAGAGGCACGCCTATACCCGCACCCGTGCTAGAGCCCGACGCGGAGGTAGCTAGCAGCGAGTTGTTGCCATTCCTGGGGCTAGGCAATGCATGAGTTGGAAAGTTGGACGGCCTCTGCCATTGTCTTTGCCTTTGTGGTTGTGATTGATTTGGATGGACTTCACTGTTGTTCTGAGAGAGAAGTGACTTGAGCTCCTTTGGACATGGCTTTGTAAACTATAAATGATTGAATGCAATTGAAACATCAGTAACATGGAATATACGCAAACGTGTATACGTTTGGATGTGCATATTGTTATACATCCATGTATGTACATGTATGTACCTCGTATATTGATGAATGTGCGCAGATGCATATGGTAGTAGTTGTGCACGAGCAAGCGTATGTGTATATACTTATTATTTCCATATTCTGTTTTGACGCGCTAAGAATTAGAAAATGTTGGTAAAATGATATGCACTCTGTATGCATAGCTATACTTGTACTTTGATGTGCTATGCATAAATACATACCCACTATACAAAGTGATGATAGCAAGTTAACGGCCACTTATTATATTCTTTTACAGAATACATATTTGAATATTAATATACAACAAACCAAACCAAGTAAATACCTTAAACAAGGCGGGTTCAATGCCATTCTCACCGACCGCGTGCGTCAGGTACGAAGACCGATAGTACTCTACTAGATCTCCAATTGTTTTGAACGAGTGCTGCAAATTCGTAATAATAGTGAAATTCTTTGAACAACCGTAATACAAAAATCGCCCAAAATACGTTTCAAAGTATCTTCAAATATTTATATACCCGGGCATTTTAAGTAGATGCCTGCACACTAACCAAACGCAAATACTCAAAAGTGTAATAATCATATCATTAAAGGCCAAGACATATGCATATATTGAATCGAGAATGTACAAACCCGATTGGTAGTAAGGAAATAAGCCCCACGTTCGTTAAGAAAAACCCTGCAGTGACGTACTTTATCATTGAGAAATGATACACAGTACTGCCCGTTGTTTTGAGCCGAATCTGTGTGATGGAGATTGTAGTCATGTCAAGTTCGTAAATGCACATGCATATGTCTGCGGATGGTTATGTATGTACCTGTGAGTATATATATTCACGAGCTTGTGTATTAATTTTTACCTCGCACAAGGAAGGTTCCCTCCTCGTTTGCGTGCATTAGTAGCATCTCTGCCTGGTCTCTGTTAATTGCCCCAAAGTACCAGTCAGCGGTAATGGTACGGTCTGTAAGCACACAGTAACGAAGTGAGAGTGGCTTGTACGTACATAAAAGAAATCTTGCACAAGAATATAGATGGATGTATACACATGTGCATTGCGTGTATGAATGTGGGTGCGCATTTTTGTGTCTACGAACACATTGGTATGTCACATAACACATAAACATGCACGAAGGAAGAGCGGTTAAATAAGTACTCGTATACGGTATACAAACACATAACACTTCAAATTGATACAGAATATATATATATGGGACGGATAGAGACGTAACATAGACGTAAACATACACCTAGTAAGCACATGTAAAAAAAACGCAAGACATCGAAACTTGTGTTCTGCGTCACAACTGGGCATGTATGGATTTATCCACAACTAAGCAATGCATGCTACAGTTTAAAGTACGCTGGAAGTTTGATTCATAGGCGTACATGTACACATCTGGACACACACACATATATATATATATAAAGATATACCTGTGAGAAGTACAGGTGGTTCTGCGAATTGTGCACCACATGTCGGGCAGGGCTTACTACCGCTTAAATATGTTTCCTGTACACACATGTAATGAAAGGTGTGCTCGCAGCCACTTGTAAATAATGCCTTACCAACCCCCATACATTTCTGGCATATCGGACATATTTCTTCTTCCAACATGGAGCCTCAACAGATGTGTTGTGCGCGTGTTGTTGAATGCACAAACACACACACGCACAAATCGGTGTTTCTTCAACCGTGGGTATTACTTTTGTTATGGACAGATTAGTTACGGATGCACATGAGAATCTGCAATACGCCGCAATACCACTATGCGTAGTTACACTTTCTCAGATAAACGTCTAGGAAATGCCATGACCAGGCCTGTTCACTTCTAATATAATGACGTTTCGAGTATGTGAGTGAGTCTATTGTGTTATATATTCTACTCGTTGCATGTGTATATCTAAGTGGGTGCATAGATATGTGTGCTTGTTTGTGTGCATGAGTACACACGTAGATGTAACGTACAGAGAACGTTTGTGACTGTCTGTGTGTGTGTGTTTGTATGTGTGTGTGTTTGTGTGTGTGTGTGTGTGTGTGTGTGTGTGTGTGTGTGTGTGTGTGTGTGTGTGTGTGTGTGTGTGTGTGTATACGTTGAGGTCGACATTCATATACAAATGTTACCATGTCGTATAAACATTTAGTCATTTCTCAAGCAAACAAATTTACAGATTTCATGAGTTTATTCAATCAGACTAATAAATGACTCTGGGCGATCGCACTGATAATTGTCTTTTGGTTGTGATGTTACTTAAAATAATATTTTGAATAATTATACAAATCTAATTCAGGCGCGAATTTATATCAAGTCATGTTAAGTAAGACCCCCCCTCCCCCCCACCAACACACAGGCACACACACACACTCACACACAAACACACACACACACACACACACACACACACAGCCGCGTCTGTTAAACGTATATGCTTATGCATGTAGATACTCAAACCCGTGTATAAAAGCACGTGTGTGCTATATACGTATGCACAATCGCTACTTTATGTGTAGATATTCTTTGCCGGAGCTCCACTGTACGTTCATAATTCACCCATACGTGCATAATATTATATACCAATGTACACATATCACATCCTGGATAGCACGCCAGAAGTTGAACACAAGTTGTCAAAGTTTTGTTAGTGCAAATGGGTTTATATCCGGGGCAGAGATAACGAACACCCAAGTATATAGTGTGAACCAGTTTACGTATACGAACGAGTATATGTATATGAACACGTGAACCATGAGTTCAATAGTAGTACAAAATATGGGATTAGACGGTGCGGGCACAAAGGCGTTAACAGAGAAAGACATTAATCTATTGTTTGATCCGAACAATGTTAATGGCTCAGGAACCATTATTGCGTCCACGGCAAACGTACTTACTCAAGTCTGTCGCTTAAACGATCAGGTGTGCATATGGAGGAAGATGGATACGTTAAAGTACTTGTACAAATGTATTGCATACATTAATCGTAACATCCGACTTTTGTGGCTGTGATATAGTTTTTATGCATCGTTTTTCTCATTGCTTTCAACCGAAGAGGCTAGCTGTTAGAGCTTATGCTTGTATGTAAATTTATACACAAGCGAACATGACGCGCTGGCGAACTTCACGACGACATGTGCACATCCATATGTATATATATACCTATTTACATACCACAGATTTACAACCATATTTATACGCCTTTTTTTGCGGGGCCATTGTTATGTATGATGTACAGTTTCTTAACGACGTCCAGTCAACGAGGTTTAATTCTGCCAAGCCTTCAACAATAAGTATAGAAGACTATATGTACCGGTACAAAAGTTTGTATACGAAATATGTACGCAACCATGAAGCTATCACTAGAGCTGCGTTGTGTGCAGAGACGTGTGCAACTAAACGTATTGTAAATTAGAAACACGCGATATGGTTTGAGAGGCTGTTGGTGTTGTGACTTCTTTCGTAGTATTGGAGCTTGTTTATTCCGTCTATTTCGATAGTTTACACCAAAATCACGACAGTTAATGCTATGAATAATTTTCTACTTGTTCAAAATTAGGCTACAGCCATTCTTATACTTATGTCGTATGTCTATGAATAATGTAGTTGTATAATTACGTGTCTGTATATAATTATCACAGAATAGTAAAGTATGCTCCTTGCAGTCGACATTGCTTTGTCCTAGCCTTGGTATATATCGATCGACTGGTGCAATCCTCTCCGAGACTGAGAGTAACTTCACTCAATATTCACAGACTTTTAGTGACAGCGTACGTGTTCACCTATATGCATGGATAAATATAAAATATGATGTTGAATATATGTTTGAATGTTTAAGTGCATGTATAACATACAGTGCTTTAATATATGTATATGACGGTGTCCGTGTACGGCGGCATCAACGCTTGCATGGGTCGGTGACATGTACAATTCTCAACAATGCATGTACGTACCTTAAACCAACATCCGGAGACCATTTTTGGCCTCCTTTGTATATGCGAGTGAATGTCTTGCACGGATGGTCCGACTTTCCAACGTAGACGACGTGTTTCTTAACGTAACATAAACGGGCTATTGATGCCTGATTTTTATGTTTGTATCTCTTATTTACAACTTTCTCATTTATTGACATGACACAACTGTTGTTTGTAAACCTGCACGTGCTTATATGAATATAGAGTTATGGTAGCCTCGAAATATTTTGACGACAAGTACTATAACAACGTGTACTTTGCCAAAGTTGGTGGCATACCTTCAAGGCAAATGAATGCATTAGAGATGGAACTGTGTTTCCGTATGAATTGGGAGTGCTATGTTCTTCCTGAGGTGTTCGCCATGTACGTGCAAGAACTATTGCGAAGAGCTGCAAAAGGTGTTTTATCTCTTTTTTCTACAATGCGTTGTTGCACGCAGAAATGTGCATATGCACGCTGAACATTCACATGCGAATGTAACGAATACCATGTCTGCCCGTATTATTGGCCGTGCAGCTGGAAGACAAGTGTGAAGAGCTGCTATGAAAACATGTTTCCATTAATTCGTACCTACAAGACACGCATAGTGCGAAAAATGATGCTCTGTTGTAACTAAAATTCAGTCACGACATGTACTACCGCACACGGCCCTACATTACAAATTTCCCAAGAATTCTTAAAAGTCATTCAAGACGCACATATCTATGCGCACGATTTACTATATTCATAAACTTTATATACTACGCTTACGTAAGACATACGACAAATATACAGATTCAATTCGCTCGCAATCCCAATCTGTCGACCCAGACAAGCTTCTCCGAAGGCTTCGTCGTGTATCCATATCAGAAGACAAGTGTCATCGTATACACACACGTAGACGTAATAGCGCCGAACTTAGAGAATTGTTACGGGACTCTCCAAACCCTAACCCATCTATACTGAGTTCTACAACGGCGGGTGCAATGCAGTCTGGTGTAAACTCTGCAGCGAATACAGCCCCCAACACGCCATATATAGGTGGTGAGCATGATGAGGAGGAGGAAGAGAGTGACGAGCACGAGTATGTATATGTGCATGCTATGTACGCTTTGTTGCATAATTCTATAATGCGGGTGCATTGTTTTCTTTTAAAGCTACGTGCACGCATATATATATATATATATCAATATCCGCACGTAGATGAGAATATTGGAGAGTCATGATGGCGAATTGACATTATATATCGTACATAAATATGTACACACAAGGAATGTACTTTTACGGACGGGTGACATACATTCACACACACACGCATACATGCACTTTCCAGGCTAGCAGACGTATCGATGCGACCGGATCCTCAAACCGACGACGAAGATGAGTATAAATGTGAAGAAAGTCAAACTCGCACACCTGTGCAACAACTGCCGCACAAATCTCCGTTGGGTGTAGGTTCGAGCTCCATATCTAGCCCATGTTTCATATCGAACACAAGGTCGTCAGTGTCAGATCAGGATATAACACCAATACCGAGTATGCTTGGTAGTAGACGCGAGAGTACGAGTGTCATTGATGGAGACAACGGCACTTGTGCGCCTGCTATGGTAGAAGGTAGTAGGAGGTCGATAACTAGCCCTAGGTCGTATAATTCTAGAGGATCTTCCATGATGGACAAATCCAAAGAGAGCCGAAGTCCGAGTGTACGTTTCACTGAGGACTCGCCAGTGATCAGGTACTATGACAAACCTCGCGACATTCATGACTTTGGGGACGTTCTAAATACTAAGTTGGTTGATCGATGTAAAAATGGGGTTGAGACTGACGAGCAAAATCTTGCGTTAGGTGAGGACGAGAATGAAACGTTAGATGTTGGTGGGGATCTATATGTAGATTCGGATGCTGATGTGGATGAAGAACAGACAGAAAAGTTTGTACGCGCACACTTCGGGGATAATGACCATAGCCCAGCAGTTCTTCCAAGCTATGTTTTTAATGTTGGCAGTAGAATTGAGCTTGAACAAGATGGACTGATTGATTCAGAACGTTAGTTCATTCTGCGGTGACGAAAGAGACCGGGATGATACAGGATTTGAATATGGCTGTGGACTGGTGATGGGCTGGATGTTGGTGAAGATTAGACATACGATGGGGATTTGACTCTGAAAATAGAAAATTCTTCGCTTCCATTGCGTCGCCCCTTACTTCTGTATGTACCAGCCTTGTGAGATGTGTATGTTGCGAAACCCGAGAGACCTATCTACCTCCAAATAATCTCATGTGCTCGTGTAGCATATTATGTGGTACGTGACCGAAATACATCGGTGTATTGACTTTTACTTTATACGGAGGCACATTGTCAAGCTTGTATGTACTGTGTCGATAAATGTGAACGTCAGAGAGTGTCCCTGGCACGGGCAATTGTTCTTGAAGAGTTTATGAACCTGGAGAGAAATAATTTTTAACACCAACATTACTGAAAGGGTTGTTAATATGATGACAGACGCTTGTGGTGTACAAACTGAGTCATTTCACGAAACCATTGTGCTTCTCTTCTGGACCAACAGTACGTTTAAATGCTACTAGCATACACATGCAATAACACCAGCCCATGAACTTACATACACGCAAACGCATACACAAAATCTACATACCTACATGCACACATTCATACGTACCTGTACACCCAACCCGTAGTACAACCGTAGAGAGGAAGTTAACATTCAACTGTGATACCTGGGGTCGTTCAAGTTATTTACAGACAGTGGTTTTTCGATGCTGTGTAGATTGAGATATTGTGGTTCAAAGTTCAAGAAACATGTAGTATTTAAGAGGCACAGGTTTTCTGTTGTAGCTGTGAAGAACATTATAATATATACTGTGCGACTGTCCATTGTTTTGTTTTTATGTTTTCTTCAGACGTAGGAAATAAATATGGCATGAAGAGAAATTTACAAGATACATTTTTTCTAAACTTGAAATATAGGATGAACAGTATTCAGAACAAGGTAGAAAATCAACCATGAGATATCTATACAAAATCGTGCACTCGTACGTGCATATCGAATTGTAAATTGTATTTATACATAACGTGCAATAGTGTTTCTCACGGGTGCATTACACTTACAGAAAGAAGGTATGATAATCCAAAACAATCACAAAGAGCCCGTTTTAATTTGTTTGTGTGCTATACCTTTATGTTGACAGAAAAATAACTGAGCGACATTGACGGAGTACAAACGTTTTATGCATGCACAATCATTAAACAGACGACGAAGTTATAAACATAGACTTCGCATCTTTAGAAGTGATGTTTCGACACCCAATACGTTGTACAGAGACTCTTAACTATAAGGGGCACTAAACACAATCAACGATTTAAGGGTTCAATATTCTTTGCATGTACATCGTTAAGTGATTGAACGTGGTGAAACGACGAGTAGATTTCTTGGGCTGTATATAGCAAATTTCATAATATAGCGTTGTTTAGCTCTAGCTTGAGGCCCTGTGCCAGAACAGCCTTGAGAACTTCAACAAGTTACAATTTATTTATCCTTTTTGCATATTTTTGATCTTAAGGCCACTTCTAATATTGTAGTAAGAGGATTTCTAAATGGTCTTCCTTCTTGTACTGAAGAGGGCTTATAGCCTTTTTGGAAGAAATAAAATCCCTTCATGTCTGACATCGCGTCAAGTATTGTGTAGTGGGTTATCCCAAGTATTGTGTATTGAGTTATGTTTACATCCTTATCAGCAGACATAGGAATTCGTGTGACTGTGCTGTAACATACTGGAATCTCCAAGAAATTTATATGCATCCAATAAATATTGTTCTTTTTTAGTCTTCTCGACATATTATTTGCGTAGCAATATAAATGTAGTTGACGTGGTGTATTATTTTTAGATTAACAAACTCACTCACACCACAAAAGCATAAACAAATACACACACACACACACACACACACATACACATAGCACACATACACACTAAGAAGACACACACGCACACTTAAGAACAGTAACGACAGTGTATTTGCTTTGCACGAAACTTATACCCGTATGTCCTCGATGGACGCACGACAGAGGTGACAGATGGCCGCAAGCATGGAGGGTGATCAGGCTGCGTTCAGGTATCCCACAGCATCGAGTAAAGAAAAACCAACCTTAGATCGTAGAAGCTATTCGATGCCCAATGCTCAGATAGTACCGGAGAACTCTGATAGCGAATTTGCCCTTCTATCTACGAACGAACGGGGGTTGGAAATTGATGTGCATAAAAGTCTACTCTCGGTTTCTACCGTAGTAAATGACCAGCAATATGTTTGTCACAATACGCCAGAAAGGAAGGAGTTATTGAAAGAGAAGACAGCTCCTAGTCAGAGCCTGTGTATACCCGGGATGCCGTCTATCGCAGACGTAGCATTCCGGACTCCCAGCCATGACTATACTGTAACATCACTCGGGAGGATGGGAAAAGACTTTAAAGTTTGTGATGGTAGTGATATACTTCGCTCGGGCTCCAACACAATAAGTGATGAAAGTGAAAGAAGAGACAGGCAGCATAATGGTTCGGTTTTATCAAAATTCTCTCAGGAATCGTTCTGGCTTGTACTTGCATTTGCACTTGTTATCACACTGCCGTTCGTTGCGACATTGATGGTTTTTCTCTCAAGAGATAACGCATACTTGAATGAATGTTATCCTAGACGAGCACTCTCACTTGTTCTCGTGACATGCTGCGGAGCGCTTCACTTGATCGTTGTTCTCTTGTATGTCACACGAGTATACAAATACCGCGAAAATGCGGCAATCAAAGCACGTGGCAGGTATTTTCTCCTTCAGACCTGTTTCCTAGCACCGTTTGTCCCCATTCTGGGAACATTGAACTCTTTGGTCTTTATGGGTCTTGTGACAAACGACTGTATATTCACCTACCAGGATGGAGAATATCAAGAGAATCATTGGAGTTGGTCATCGATATATATTATGATGTCCTTCAATGCGAGTCTACGACTGCTCACAACCATGTTTTTCTCGGGTGTTATTGCTAGACAACGTATGTTATACTTGCTGTTTGTAAGTGGTAGCACCCGTGTTTATGGTCGACGATGTTTGAAATTGCAGTATGCATACCCAAACATAATATTCTTCATTTTATGGCTCCTGTCAGAGTTAATGCATCTGACAAGCTTATTACTTATGCAACACTGGAAAGATGATGATATTGTTGGTGAAATTGGTATGGTAGGGCAAATGGTACTGATTGTCATTATGCTAGTGGCATTCTCCTATTACGCGTATAAAACGCGGCATGTTGAAGTCATTTTTAGTGATTGGTGGTCGAACGTTCGTATAGTTGGCATATTTGCCCTGGCCAGTATGACTGTGAGTGTTTTACGAGTGACTCGTATGGCTTCATTGTCGATTGGATTGTTGTATGGCTCACTTGAGATATTATTCGTGACAGTTTACCTTATGGATAGTTTTACGGCCGTCCTTTTGCATATAAGTATCGGCACGGAGAGGGCGGAACTATCGTTGCCCTCGATAAAGATGTGGATAACCCGAGGCATATCTAGGTCATTATGCTGCCGTAAACGGCGAAACACAGACAATACTCTTATGGAGATGACACCTACGACGTGAGAAACAAGTAAAGCTTATGCATATATACTTGTGTCTTGCTTATAAGCCGCATCTATGCATATGCACATTTACAAGATATTTAGCCGTACTCATAGTTGTAGTTGGCAGCCTACGACAGGAGCAACAAGTCTGCAGACTATCGCGGTCTCAGTTTGGAGTTTGACGTTAATACCCTCTGGAAGTTATCGAAGTGCGGAGAATAAACACCCAGCTCCACACCATGCTACACAAAGATTGTTAATGCAAGAGAGAGAACACGTTTCTGTGCAGCATATAGATATCTTGGTATTTTATATCCAAACAAGCTAAATGATGTATTTCATACATCGAAATGGAATTTATACAAGTTTGCGATGTGTTGCGGTTTTGAAGGTGTGGTTTTTGAAGGTGTGGTGTAAAGACACAAATATGAGAATGACATTACGGGAATAGTGCTCTTCGTGATGATCTTGTTTTATTGTCGTAAGCTTATTAGAAGTCTTTCAATTTTTCAATCTCACATATCTAACCATAGTACTTCCTCGTTCAACCATGGCTGTGTGTGACATGGTTGCGTTAATTTCTTAAGTAGAGAATTCATAAAGAATCGGAGGTAACCAGAAAATATATATATACCACTTTAATATGTTCAGCGTCGGTGTGTTGTCCATTGGATTCATGGTGGATGAAATTTTTGTTCGTATATGATTAGAAAAAGCGTTTGTTCATGTCGAAATATTTGAGTGAAGGTGTCGGTGGACTCAACATTATCCATCCTGGTAGTCATTTGTGCAAATACAGCGGACGAATCAACCTATGTGTAGACACACGGTATTTGTTGAACGTAGCACACACTACTAGGCAGCCTGCCACTGCTATTATTCATGTACAAATCATATAGATTTTAGACGAAGTCACCCCATTCAGCGCCATATGAGGCTCAGCAAGAAGTATATTCTACAAAGTATGATACTCTATTCCCTTTTTCGTTTGAACTCGTTCTTTCGTAAGTTTTTAAATTGTTGCGCGTTCTTTGAAATCAGAGTGTGGAACATAACAGAATTTGCAAGTAAAACCACACGCCCTCATCCTTCATGAAATTACATAGAGCATTCTCGATAGTCATCAGTGCTGTGGGAAGTATAGTAATTTTAATTGTTCACTTTTACATAGCAAATTTACAATCATTTCAATAGGGTAAGCAGCATAATAACACTAGGTTCAAGCATGAGTTGGGATTTTGGATCGCTTAAAATTACGATACTTAATCCGCACAATCTGGGGTTGTAGTAACCCCGACGATATTAGGAAGAATATGGTCATGCCATTCCTCACAGAATCGCACATGTTCACACAGGGCATGTGTTCGTGATTGCGCGAGTAGGAGCTAGTGAATTGGAGAATACTACAAACTTCATCCCTTCTTATGCCCTCATCATGGATTATTTAAGAGTTTGTTATACTACAAGCTAAAGAGCTTATAACTAGCGATCAAGTGAAGCGGTCTTTCATGGTCATGGAATGCCTCCTTTTTCCATTTCTCATGCTTGACAGGAACATAATTCTATCAAGCTCCGAAAAGACCAAAATCGACCACATTGAATGTTTTTACACACGACAGAAAGTCTTGAGACGACATCATATCATGTGCAGGTTCTAGAAGTGGGATACATTCCGAATTGTGACAGGAAGGTGAGAATGACTACGTGAACCATATACTAATACGTTTAGACTATAAATGCGTCCGTACACAACACATCTAAGAATATCAATTCTTTGTACGCACAGTACCTACTGCTACTGCTACTTTAATATTGACCATATATCCGTATATTGTAGATCTTACGATATCCCTATTAGCTCTGAGTAGTTACATGGTGTTGTACTTTCGTGGCTGAATCTGGACATCAACATACACACTTGTTCGTTGCGTTCATCTACCACACATATATAAAACATGCAGATACCTGTATACTTTCACATTCATAGAAATAAGAAGATACACACCTTTCCCAACAGTACTGCTACTGTGCGTACTCATCTGTACTGGATTATTAAAGCTAATAACGATATCAGTGGTGACATGTGGTAGTCGAATAAGGACGAGCTCTATCCTCAGAATATTTGCAGCATCCGCGTCTGTGTTGGTTAGTTATTAGACTGTCTGTTCTATACTCAAGTTTGGACGTTCCCATATGATAAATAGCTATATGTATTAGTGTATATGCGCGGCGTATGTACATCAATATACTTGAGTACTCAAACTTACACATATAAATACAGTCACAACGAAAAGAAAAATCTAACCTTCTTTAAACTTGGCTACCTTTTGTGTGCCCACGATGTGAAATGCTTCGGTGCTGTCCCTATTTCAAAAATGTTAAATATATCAACGAAAATATATGTATGCGGTGTGGAACAGCGGGCTGGCTGGACAGCTGAAAGTGTCATTGAAAACACAATCTACGAGAACAAAAAAGTTTCATTTTCCAACACGTTACTACTTGTTCATATAAGTACGTACATGTTGGTGAGAAATTCTGCGCCGAGAGGATGCACAAACTCGATTTTGTGTTCAAGAGCGTCGTTAGATTCAGCAATTTGTTGGAAATGTTCCCTACAGTATTCGTGGATTCAGAACAATGAATTGTGTAAGATGAACGTATATGCACTTTTCTTGAAGACATCGTATTTATAATACCCGCTATTTGTACTCTGACCATATTAGATGCATACTTTGGCGGATTTTAATCTTACGAACTATACAGTACATACGTTGCTGCCATCTCAAAACTAGGAGATTGAAACTCTAATAGATCAACAATGACGCTTTGATCCGCCGACTTGTGTGCCCACACTTCCTGTGTATCAGGAATTTCTCGAATTGTGCTATATATAGGAATATGAGCGTTATGCAGTATTAGTGTGTGCGATCACTCACGTTTCTCACTCACTTTTATAGTTGTACATTTTATTTAGATGGAGTTCTCTTTAGTACAAAATGTATATGGGTGCCAGCACGGATGTTCCCAACAGATATTTTCATTTCCTATCCTAATAATATGTAATTATATATACCTGACGTCAAATAGAGTGACCGGAAGTTCGCAACTAATCGCACCACCGTAAAATTCTCGGGGTGCACGGGAGTGGACTACAGGCATTTTCCTCGAAATTAGTTTGCTAGAACAGGTTTTGTATTTATATTATAGGCCAGGTGTTATGCCAGTACGTCTATCCGTTTGTATATATATAGGCAAGCACATGTACTACATCTATGTATGAGTCTTATGTATGCACGATGCATCCATCTAGCATGTAATTACTATACGTTTGTGTAACTATGATTATTACGAGCAGATACATGTGCTACTTTGTTTATATTTGTTCTTATGGTACATCACCACAGGTTTCACACAACGTCGCAAATTCCACTATGTTTGTCGGAAACTTAAAATTTCAGGGCGTTAACCGTTAATTCGACTAACGATTAGATGATATTTAGAATGTACACGTCAGTGCTACAACGTTGAATATGTGATGAACTGTCTTCGTATGGACCTACACCTGCATAACGTTAAATAGTTTGATGGTCAATTTGGACCGAGGCGTGTGCAACGTTGTACTGTGTTAGTACGATTCTTTATGTGTCGCAAAGATAACTTGTAGTAGAGGCAATACGGACCCAAACACGAACACGCTCTTTGAATGCATATGTGTGCTTAATTCTTGACATTACGGTATAACACGTTTACAGTTGCTAGACTGATCAAGTGCATGGTAAATGTACTTGAGGACACTGCAGCACAAGAATGCAATGTAACTTTGGATAGTCATGCGGCTAAACACTTTTGAGCACACGTCTACACACGTTCTCAAACATATGATTGTGTGTGTGCACGGGTAATGTTGTTATTCATAAACCGCTTAGCCGTACTATAACTGCCCTTACTGGTCACACTCAGACATACGATCTGTTTGTCGACAACTACTTCAAGCGAAGGTCGTGTGCATGCAGCAATGAAGAATAATAAGCGGCAAAATTCATATATATCTTCTGTGGCACGAGGTGGCAGACAAGGACGATGTTTGATAATTAGCGTTGCTGTGTGCTTGTACACGGAATGCACAAGCGTATGTGTATATATAGAGGTGAGATGAGACGAAGATAAGCACACTTGTGTGTTTACATACAGGAACACACGTTTATATACAATGATATTTCTAGTATAAGTGCTTTTGTATTTAAACCATAACCATACAAACTACAAAACACAGCAGTGTGTGAATTATTGTAATTACACACGGACACGAACAGACAGCCCTCACATTGTACACACCGTACGCACAATCCCTTCGCTTCGTGCTGTGCACTCATTCAATCTCACTTTCACAGTTCCATTTGCTAGGTAAAAATGGGAAGCCCTCAGGAGAGAGAACAGAACGGTTCACAAACCACTATATATAACACTCGCGAAAAGTCAGCTGTCTGTTTGAGTACACCGGGGAAAGAGGCTGATACTGCGTCAGCAACAAAGTCACTGGAGGGTTATGTTACCAAAGAATCCAAGTTCGTACATAATAAGAATGGAGAAAACGTCTCTCAGCAAAGTAAGCGCGGATTTTCGGATGTTGAGAAAAGTGAGGCCGTTAGTGTGACATTAATGTCCAACGTAAACTCACAGTCGTCTACTATACCCACTCAGGTTCGCAAAAATGCGAGACGGAGAAAGTCCAGAGGTGGGCGGAGTGAAAAGAGTAAACAATTGAATGATCGCTCACTTCTACATGAGACTTGCTCATTAAATATTCACTCAAATCACACTACGTGCTCTTCACTAGCTAGCTCCTGTAATCTTGCAGTCTCCGACGTAGTCACGAATACCAACCCAAACCTAAATGTGAAAGCAATCCCCAACAAAAGTTTGAAAGATACGAAGAGCAGTAAACCAACACATTTTGAATCGCCATCAAAGAAAATGAACTCAAAACGCCGACATTCAGAAGTCAACGGGCATCAAAGGACAAAGTCCCCCCCGTTTGCAAGGTCAATATCACAGCCCAGTACTGGGAAAAAGTTAGCCCTTAATTCGGATGTAGGAAAGAGTGGCGACGAGAGTGGGGGTGGACGTGCAAGCTCTAAGCGGAAGCACAAAAAGCGAGCAAGTGTCTGTCAAAGTGAAGTTAAACGTATTCGGATTGACGGTGTGCCAACTGGTGTGGGTAAGACCGTCGACGAGGATGGACATGAGATGGCAGAATCACAAACAGAACATAAACCACAACACAGTGTAAATGGTGCAAAAAAAGAGATGAAATTTCGATATGGAAATTATCTACACTATTATGGGTATAGGACGCCGCAAGCCGAGGTGGATCCCAGGTATACATGTTCGTGCACTCTTGAAGCCTGTTGGCACCATGAATGTTGTGCATACAACTAGTACATCAGTCACGAACTTACTACATGCTATGCAAATTGCTTCATTCCACATAAATGTAGTTTTTGTATCTCACCTTTGCTCTATCCGTTATGTGCCATTGCACCTATGCAGGTTGAGTGTTATGCAGCCAAACTGGTTTACAGACAGAGATGTTTTGGATGTAGGATGCAATGTAGGCCAGATCTCCATAGCGATTGGTATGTCATAGTATTAGGCTACAATAGCGCCGAACGGTAATATTTACCGTGTATGCTGTATCTCTTTTCTTTTGTCGCGCTAGGAGCGCATTCTGTTTCAACCAGACGAAAATTTTGTATTCAACTTTTGCTCTTGTCACTGTCACGTATTACTCGTGTACATGCTTACTTTGCCAATGTTCTGCAGCTCGAGATTTTAAAGCGAAATCAGTGTTAGGAATGGATATTGACGACTCGCTGATCACTCGCGCCAACCATAACATTAACTACCAACATTCATTGAAGGTACTGACTTGTGGATATGTATCGGTGAGAACTGCTAGTACGTACTTTAAATGGGCACTTTGTGTGAGGAAACACGATATGTTTAATGGTACTTACATTATCTAAAACGATCATTTACCTGCACATGTGATACGTTTAACAGCCAAATGGGAATTCAAACATTCCGGCTATGCCTACGAACTTCCCCATTTCGTTTCTGATATGCCACGGCCCTATTCAGCCCGCTGTGCCTGAGCGAAAGACATTCCCCAACAACATATCATTCGTAACTCAGAACATCGTAGAACTTGTAGATCTGGAACCCAAGTACGACACTATTCTTTGGTATGTTTTCTTCTTCTTTATCGTATGTATGTGATTGTGTTTGATTGGTTTATGTTTGTTCTCTAAACCGTAAATAGATATGAATACATGGTCTCAATGTGGTGATGCTGCCCATGCAGCTGTTAACTAATCCCAATGAGGCTATTGTCATTCACTCCTCGATTGAATCTGGTATGCCACGTACACCAAATATATATGTGTCTGTAACGATAGTGGGAGGGATTGATTTGTTCGATTTATATACTTACCAGCACCATAAATGTTCCTATCGACGCGCTACAGTCTCAGTGTAGTCAAATGGATACATCTCAACTGGGGGGACAAAGGCGTGTATACCTTTTTCAAGAACTGTCTCATGCTCCTCCGTCCCGGAGGTCTTCTTGTGTTTGAACCCCAGGTAATGGATTGAAATATTCTGTCAGTCCAACGGCATACCGCTGAATGACAATGAACGTATTCTACCAATATTAATAATGTGTAATCAAGACCTCTGAACACTTTTTATACGAACACACAGCCATGGAAATCGTACAGAAAGAAGCGCCACATGCATCCATCATTTATGCCTACATACAAGAGTATTAAATTTCTGCCTGATCAGTTCATGGGATTCCTGACCAGTGAAGAGGGCGGTTTTACACATGTTGATACTGCTGATGTCATTGAAAGCTCTAACAAAGGTAAAGCTTGGTGTTTACATGTCTCTATATGAGAGTATATATGAGTACGTACGTCGATTTACTCTTTGTTTATTCGCATCTTGTGCAAATGCACTATTGGATTTTATTTCTGTTTACCATGAATGGTTGCACTAAATGCTGTCACACTTGCGCAGCGTTTGATTGCATTATTAAATAGCGATCTTTGGATGTCCTGTATCTTTGGATGTCCTATAATATTTGCACGAACAGGAACGTCAACACGATAGCTCGTGTGTTAATCGCTCACCAATTAAAACTATTCATTCCATACATATAACAACAGGATTCTGCCGGCCTATTTACGTACTGAAGAAAAAATCGATGGAACATACGACAAAAGACAAGAGCTCGAACCTTCTCAAAGCTACTGAAACGCAAAAAAAACCCACAACATCCTAACCGAACAAGATTAGAACCAGACTACAGAAAACTGGAGTATCTTTGCAAACTTCCGAGCATGAATAGGTTATATTAGAAGAATATATTGTTGAATTGTAGTCTAGCGTCCTCCAGGTGTTTTCTATTCTAATGTATCGTACGTTTTATGTGAAGTGTGTACGAGTTAAATTTGGATGCTGTGAACACCTTTCTATGGTACGTGATGGTTCTTGATTAACACGACCTCCACTTGTCTATATCAAGCAGTAGTTACCTAGACTGTGCACATTTATATCGATCGATATTCAAATTAGAATTAACTGTCGTGGTCATTGGATAAACCATAGTACCAAGCAGAAATTTGTTCTTTTAGCTGAGCCACGAAAACGCACTATTTCTTGTAACATTGATTAAATCCTGCTTGCGAGTTGGTATACGGTTGCAAAATTTATATGCGTGTATATGTGTATTCCGTACACTTTGACAGGTCGCTCCAAGATAATTTTCTTAACATATCGTTTATACACTAGCAATATGTGTTCAATCCCACTTTTCCTCACCTACGCAATACATACAAAATCAGCGCCCGAACACATCTAAATGTACAAACACACGCCTGACAGACGCGTGCACAGGAGACTCTTTCCTATTCTACATGACGTCACAAATTCCGCCGTACCAGCACTCGTACACAGTTGAATCTCAAATAAAAAAAAGCGAAAACCGTTCACGTACAGGAGAATGTAGGTCTACGTGCATAAAAATATTAATGTTCGTTCACTCATGTCGCTTTGATAGAGGCATAGTCGGTGGCGTACGATAAAATACGCACCAAGAGTGTAATAATATACCCACGATCGTGCACATGAACACATGCACAACTGTGGGCGTGTGTATATATATACAGTATAGTGAATGTATGTAATATTACATGCACGTGGTTGCTTTCTGTCACGTGCCATCCATCACGCATTCTCGTTTTGAACAGTTGAACAAGCACTGCTGCGACGTCCTTTCAACGAATTTTGGGCTCCAAATATATATAGATATATATTTTTTTTAGCTTTCTGTTTTGTATTTTTGGAGCTTGGCTTTTTTTTCGGACTCCCACGTGCACGATTTTCCAGGGGAACAAAAAATATTTTTGGGCTACATACCACTCACTCATTGAAGTGCCACTTAATGTAGGTACACAGTGAATCTCAAGAAATTAGTTTAGTATTATTTAACTAACTCCCCTCACCATGAACTAATTCTGTTTCCATTTATAGCAGAGGTTATATTTCATATTATTTTTTCTATTATTTTTTCTTCTTCTAACATTTATTTATTCATTTGTACTGAATATTGATACTAAATATATTTAATTCTAGAGATAATTTCTAAATTACGTTTTATTCAAGGACAAGCCATACGATCACAGTAGTAACATAGTACCTACAAAAAATTAGTTTGTTGGTTTATTGTCTATTACTAACGGAGTAGGGTTTGGGGTTTGGGTGGGGTGAGGGGTAGGATAGTTAAGGGTAAGTTGGTTAGTATAGCGGGACGCGTGTGTGTGCGGTAGTGGGTAGAGGGACTTACAGACATACACACGCACGCATGCACGCACGCACACACCCACCGACCCACGCACGCACACGCACAGATTCATTCACTCACACACGCACGCAACCCATACACACATACGGCTGTGGCTTTGTGATACCCACACACCCCCCACCCTCACCCCGACCCCAACCCTAACCCAACCCTAACCCAACCCCAACCTTCTCTTGCCCCCAACCCTTCTCACTCATTGCACATATACTTGGTGCATGTACTTCCGTTTCTTTCTTTTTGTAGCATTAACCAATTCTAGCAGGTGCGTTCGTTTGTAATGCGTACAGTCCCTCGATTCAGTACCCCCATACTTATCGACACATACACATACACACACACACACGCACACTCTCCTCTTCTAGTTATAGTTGCACGCGTTTGTATGTACACCTCACACGCTATGAGGCCATCTTCATCCGCGTATAGTTACTTCATTGCCAGTTGGTGTTATGTGTCAATGGGAAGGGGATGCACTGCCTATTTTAAACCGATGGCTCAGATCGTTAGTGGCACAATAGTCGAACCATGATACTATGTACAAGAACGATTCTAGTTATACTATAACATGTGTAGAGGTTCCGGTTTCTTCTCCCTACATCCAATTGACGTTATTTTGTAATCTCTTATATTTGAATTAGAATGGGACGTGTTATCCGTGGACAACGTAAGGGTGCTGGGTCTGTTTTCAAGTCCCACACCAAGCACCGCAAGGGAGCTGCTGGTATCCGTCACATCGACTATGCCGAGCGTCACGGTTATGTCAAGGTATGACGTGATGGTCTACTGCAAAGTAAATGCATTCGATGCTTGTCAATTTGTAGGGTCTGTGAGTCCCATTGCGCTAGAATCTTGGCATGTATTTCTTGCTAATTCCTGTTTATCTATTTGTTATTTATTATTAATAGGGTATCGTGAAGGAGATTATCCACGACCCTGGACGTGGAGCTCCTCTCGCCAAGGTTCACTTCCGTGACCCTTACCGCTACCGCATCAAAAAGGAGCTTTTCATCGCTCCCGAGGGAATTCACACCGGACAGTTTATCTTTTGCGGAAAGAAAGGTATGTTCTTTTGTGTGTCGAACGCGTATAGTATGAGTACGAGTAGTTGGTGTAAAAAGAAAAAAGAGATTGGGCGGGGGCACACAGTTAAAGAGGGTCTTATGTTCCTTTTGTGCTCTCACAGGAAATTCACAATTTGTTCATTTATGTTAGATATACTCAATGCCAGTGTTAACAAGGACGCAATTATTCCATCTTTTGTACATAGCTTCTCTTGCCATCGGAAATGTCTTGCCCGTTGGACAGATGCCCGAAGGTACCATTGTCTGTAACGTCGAGGAGAAGGCGGGAGATCGTGGATCCATGGCTCGTGCCTCTGGAAACTACTGCACAGTTGTGTCCCACAACAAGGACAGTGGAAAGACCCGTCTACGTCTTCCCTCTGGATCCAAGAAGATTGTTCCCTCCAAGTGTCGTGCCACCGTTGGTATTGTTGCCGGTGGAGGTCGTATTGACAAGCCCATGTTGAGAGCCGGAGCTTCATACCACAAGTACAAAGTCAAGCGTAACTCCTGGCCTCGCGTTCGTGGTGTTGCTATGAACCCCGTCGAGCATCCTCACGGTGGTGGTAATCACCAGCATATTGGTTTCCCATCGACTGTGCGTCGTGATGCTCCTGCTGGTTCCAAGGTCGGTCTTATCGCTGCCCGCAGAACCGGTCGTGTCCGTGGTTCTTCCAACAAGGCCGAGTAAATATCATTATCATGTGGGTATTCACGCGATAAATAATAAACTTTTCGTGCTACTACGGTTGGATTGCTTGCTTTCGACTGGTGGAAGGATATCGGTGTGTGATGTCTCCATAGAATGTTTGCTTGTATTTTTAATAATTCCTTCACACCATATAGATAATTTGGTTTGTACTTTGCACTGTTTTAGTAAAAGCTTCGCACTTCCACATGATAGGGGATATTTTGTTGCGTGGATACTTTTCAACATTTTAAAAGCGTGTTTATATTGTTCAGCATGGGAGTCAAGTATGGACGGGATGCATAACTTTCAAATTTTCTGTATCAGTATTTGATATTAAATTAGGCGTCGTCGGTGAGATAGATGAGAAGTAATTCGAATTGCAATTACACTAGCGTAGTATTTTACAATACATTAGAGAATCTTTCCATGGGACTTCAGATGCTCAGAAATGCGCTCTTACAATATATGGCGCAATTGATCTTTTATTTCATGGTCCATGATATCATACAAGTACTTTGTTTAATAAGCTAAATCATTTCTGAGTACCTGGTGTCCCATGGAAAGATTCTCTAACGTACAGTAAAATACTACGCTAGTGTAATTGCAATTTGGTAAACGTCTTAAGTATAGTTACCTGAATAATTTATGTTGATGAACATCTTCTGTATAATCGACGTTCTTGAATGGGCTTTTACTATCAAAATATTCTACCATATATATAATATACGCTTGGTAAATTTGAGATGGTTCTTCGTTAACTATATTCTCATTTCGCAGCTGGGAGACAAAAGATAGTAGTAATATTACTGAGAGAATTATGTCAACTGAAAACTCTTTGCAGACAAAGGCATTTATTGATGGAACGATAGTCCTATGATCTCCAGAACACGCTTATAAATTGTTTTCCAGGTCGTTAACATCACAAATTCTATACCTATAGTGTAAACTTGGATAGACTCCCTGTCTTTCATATGCCTTGTAAGTTAGCAAATATATCGAGATTGCAAGAACTGGGTGACTGGGCGCGTATTTTCAATTGTAAGAGCCAGAACGGTTCTTCGTTAACTATACTCTCATTTCGCAGCTGGGAGACAAAAGATAGTAGTAATATTACTAGAGAATTATGTCAACTGAAAACTCTTTGCAGACAAAGGCATTTATTGATGGAACGATAGTCCTATGATCTCCAGAACACGCTTATAAATTGTTTTCCAGGTCTTCAACATTACAAATTCTATACCTATAGTGTAACCTTGATAGACTCCCTGTCTTTCATATGCCTTGTAAGTTAGCGAATATATCGAGATTGCAAGAACTGGGTGACTGGGCGCGTATTTTCAATTGTAAGAGCCAGAACTTCATTTGCATTGATCACTGTGATGTATTCTTTCTTTCGTATCTGGGTCTACCTGTATGTGAATTTCATTAACAACCACAAGGAACATCAGGACGATAGAATTTAGAGTAGCATTCTATTCATGCAACCTTCCCACAAAATGCCATGGTAATATAACGAATGGGAACCTGAATCAGAGCGAAGGCATATACCATGAGAACCCATCTATATTCATTTAGTACAATGTTAAAGTTATATGAAACTGTAGCCGCTAGCAATGGATCCTTAGCAGACCAAACGCGCGAAGGATAGTAGAAGATCGTCATTCGAGCTAATAATGTGAGAAACGTTCGTGCGATCTATATGTTGCTTTTCCGATGCTTTTGATCATGTATCTTTGATCGTGTAAACTAAATTCTCGTAAGCAATCAAATTCTAATTTTTTCTGTGGATTGAACTCTTTTATCTTATTATTCAAGGTCCTCAAGTCAATCATATTGAACAGACAACAACTGCAGGCCCTCAGTATGTCCCAGAAGGAAAGATAATAGGTTGCCGGTAAATGTCAACGAAGGAATAGCATCAAATATGTCATATATATCTTCACAAACTATTTCCCAAATCTATGTGATTTATTTCACGTCAAAATCCAATAAGCTCAAGTCCATTGCAACACTACTTTTCTGATCGCAATTATATAGTAAAATATACAAAATGTGTATGTTTCGTGGACTGTGTTTACTCACTGTTGGACTAATTTTTGTATTACTTGATCGTTGACGCAAATGATGGCAATGGTTCACAATATTCGAAAGAATTGCGTTTTTATTTGAATTGATAAATCACAATATAAGAAAAGATTCGTACATCGATATTATACTATTTACATTATCGTTCTTTCCTTTCATTCGTTTCTACCGAAATCTTCTTGCCCTCGCTCCCTCCGCCAACTTCTCCATCTTAAGATACTGGCAATTGAAGAAGAGAGAAGGGCTTAAACCCTTAGATGTAAAGTTTCTCATTGATGGGAGTATTTATACAAGTTTAGTTCATATTATATTGCAAATAAGGCGTCCGCTGTCGCCACAGGCCAGTATTTCACGTTGTAGGTTTTGATGCCGCCTTTAAGGGTGTACCTGTAGCATCATCAGCCTGTGAAAGATTGAATGCATAAACAAGAAACGATGTTGGTATCATGCACATGAATGTACTGATGTGCGTATTTGTGTCAAGTACTGTGATGTGTGCATCTGTCGCCCGCATTTTGAATGGTTCCCATTTTCTACTGACTGACATCACTACGAAATAAAAATTGTAGACCTCATGTGCGCCGTATGCATGTCTGTATGTGTGTGGACAAGTCTTACGTGTTTATTGCCACGTGCGCGGGTAAAAAACTCGTCGGATAAGTTGGCTACAGTGTTCGGTGTTTTCCCATTGTCGATGAGATATTTTTCGAGCATTTTGCGTACATCTGCAACACATGCATGTGTTGGTGTTCGGTGCCGTGAGGAAGAAGCAAAAAAGGGTACAGGGTAAGTTCGGTTGTCAGTTATGGGACACTGCAGCTAGAGTACAGAGTATAATACATTCTTGGTGCTGCTCTAGGTGCCGCACATCTTTGTGCCCTTAGTCTAGTATAGAGAAGTTGTAATAGGCAGTTCAAGTTTTCAACACATGCGTGTATGGTGAGTGTCATACGAGGGTTCAACATACTGTCTTGTGTGGGTGAGTATTTTACTGTTCATTCGCAAGTGAATATGAGCATTCGTCTACGAATAGTGTACGCATGTACCGATATATGTATATGACTATATTCACATCTACTATGCTCGAATAGTCACGTGTTTGTATGTGTCACGCATGCAAGTAAACATACGTGGCGTCGAATTTGCACTTCCTGTCGGTGAGAGGAAGGGATGGTCCAGTAACTCGGCTATGGATAATCGTTTGGATGGATTTCGGTTTAGACATCGTTTGAGGACGTCCAAGAGATCCGCATTCGCGAGTGGCTTGAACACAATCTTGTGGTCCGGATTCACAATCATGTTGATTTTCTGTAAGCAAATGGGTACAAAATGACGAGAAACCTTAGAAGAGACACGAAATAATACACATACTTAGCGATTAACATTTTGTCTAACGTCAACATATAGTTGTTTCAAGCAGAAGTTATTCTCACCTGATATATGTTCGTGATTTGCTGGAAAGGCGTATGTCCATACACCATCGCATATAATATACACCCGAGAGACCATATATCGCTTGCTGGACCAAGCTTTTATGGAAAACCCCGTGGAATACAAAAGTAAAAGTAAGGATTACCGCTTGATAAATGGGTTTTAAATGGGCACTCAAGATGTGTGTGGTTTGGGGGACATATTTCTAGCATGTACAGATGACAACACATATTTTTATATATTAACAAGATAAGCATATTACTCACGGAAACATTCATACTGCAAAAGGTGAAACTGTAGCGAATATACAAGTCGCCCAAGTTCGCATACTCTTTCTAGTCTACAGAAAAGAATGCGCGTAAGTAGATGTGATGCTATGTTATATGACAAAAGAAATCAGACGTACAATTGGTCCAAACGCATAATTTTTAGGAACGTACGTCAGGGGTCTGCATTAGATTTGACATACAGATACAAACCATACAGTGGTAAAATATTGATATGCTGGTTTTACAATGAATGTACAGTTGGAAACAGGTGAGATAGATCAGATTTATAGTTCATAGGATAGCAGCACATGCTCGTACAACTCTTTGTCTGTCATGCGTGGCCTCAGAGATATGTAAATTTGTGCTCAGTTCAGTTAACACTCGTTTAGTGTGCTTGGATGGCCTATTCCACGGAGACACACACTCGAGTCAAAATGTGAGAACAAGCAGCCACATTTTGCATTTATGAACTATTACACTACATACCTTGATAAATTGTTCGCCTTTTTTCCCGTCCTTCATACCACCTTCCTGCGCTTGCATAGCCTCCGGAGATATGTAATTTAGAGTTCCCACAATGCCTTGCGCATCTCTGAACACGCTCGTATAATCTTCTTGTATGGCCTAATTAAAGAACAGGAAAATGTAAGAAAAAGTATATACACGGCCTCCGTGATTAACCGTCTGTCGCAAACATAATATGTAAATGTGAGTGAATGTTGGCCAAGGAATAGCCAAATAAACACACAAACACAAATGTAATATCTAACAGTATGCAATCCATTTATATGTGAATTAAAATACCTTCGCAATGCCGAAGTCGATCAATTTTAATTTTCCCTCTACAAACAAGAAATTCGCTGGTTTAAGATCCCCATGAATGATACGTTGATGATGTATGCTTTGAACAGCTTCCAGCATCTATAAACAAACAAAATGAGATATTGTTCTGTATGTGCCTGGTACAATTTCATACTTTTATCATAATATTTATCATGTTCGCAGATTCTCTTACCATAACCTACCTGTTGCCAGTATAATCTCAAATAATTTTCATCTGAGAATTTGGCACCTTTGTGCCTCTTGAGCATTTTAGCAAGGTCTATCTCACCCTGCTCCATGACTAAAAATAGATACTTTGAGGTCACCTCTGAATCGTGTAAACGAATTATGTTGTCACATCCCTAAACAAATAAAATGTTTAAAAAAAATGAATAATTGATAGAACACTTCTCTAATCAGTACAATGAAGGGTGTGCAATTTAATACGCAATTGCATGCAAGTTTCACCAACCAAAAAAATTAGTAAATCACATGATACACATGTATAGTGACGCTACTAATCCAAGTTTCAGCAAGAGCGAAATTCAGTAAAACATGGAATTATTGTGTCAGAAGGCAATAGAGTACTAGAGAATTGATATCCCATACACATATGATCATTGCGTCAGCATCAGTGAAATGAAAAGATATCTAATACTTGTAACTTGGATCCATCTGTAAATTCGCACATAATGCGAGCGTACATAAACGTAAAAACGTAGCTGGATAACAAGCACTGATAACTTAAAGTGAGTAATGTTGTTTGATCAGATGCAACGACAATGCAGGCCACTGAACGTTTCCCTACTGTACAAACTGCATATGCACCTACCTGTAAACGTTTCAACAAATCTATCTCGGATTGATATGACCGGATTGTCTGCGCATCCACACCTTCCAACTTTACCATTTTTAAAGCGTTAATTTTCCGATCAGACCCAATCACAAGATAGACAACTGAACTTCCTCCTTTACCCAATACTTGTAACTTGGTATATGCCTTACCATTGACCACAAAGTCCGCCTTCGCTCCACCTGTTACCGATGAAGGTGCTTGTGTCTGCGCATGGCCATCAGAATGTTTCGTACGGTTTAAACCATAATTATTGTTTCGTGGCGTATAACTGTTGGAGACTGCCTGTTGTTGTCGATGTGGGTGTTGTTTGGTGCGCAGTTGTTGTGGCTGAGCTTCAGAAGTAGAGAGTGTGCGGGAAGCTGGGGCAGACAGGCCTTCATATCCATCGAATATACGAGACTGTGATTGTGTTCTTGACTGTCCTTGAGATTGTGCATGTGCGTGTACATCATGCTGTTGTGGTTGATCATCAACACTCACTCCTGCCTTTTTCACTATCGCTCGAGAATTCACACCCACTGATTTTGGGGACGAATTATGAACATGAGAGTGTGGGTATGAGGTGGGCTGCACCGGAATCTTAAACACATTGCCATTCACACTGGAATCCATATATTTATCAACCCGAGTCCTCTTGGTCTTAGTCATCTCCAGATCCACATTAGTAGGAGTGCCTATACTAGTGGTTGCTTGTATTCTATTGGAAGTTTTACTTGGTGTTTGCGTCTTTGTCTGTGGTGGATGTGCTTGTGCTTGTGGAGGGTATGGGGGAGACACTGGATTGTGCGAGTCCATGTTTACACGTTTGTACCGATTTCGTGCCTGGGAAGATACGGTCGGTGTCTGGCAGGGTGTCTCGTGCATCTAAACATGATTAAAACAGTGTGCAGTAAAAAGAGAATCTAATTATACAATTGTAGATAATTGATGATGCTGATAAACACGGTCCGCTTTTAACCCTCGCATCTGTACACATAACGTAGTATACTTCGCGTTGTCCGAAACCTTAACATCGTTCGACTTGAACTGGTACTACCATGTTAACTCTTTGGGCACAATTTAAAGCATGCATATCCACAACAAACATATACAAAAACGCAAGAACTTACGGAAGCGTTATATTCTGAGCGCGGATTGGACATAGGCGTAGTCATAGGTGGACTATTCATCGACATTTGATTCATAGTTCTACTTCTCGATGACATTACTAGCGGTGTCTCCTGTACATTCACATCCACGCTCCCGTTTGTATTGGCAGGTGGCTGAATATCAGTTACATTTCGATTTTGTATCCCCAGGTCTACTCCATGAGATTTAAACATACTACTATTATGGGTACCACCTCGACGAAGTACAAATCCTGTATCCGTTCGATTTAATATTCCATTGTTAACATAGTAACCACCGTCTTCTAGATTATGTTTGGTAGCACTCCTGTTAGCCTTAATTTCCTCAGTGTCCCGAATATTCATATTGTTGGTATTGGTGTGCAAGTTTGCGTTTGGCTGAATGTTTGTGACCGTCGAGTGCGCGGTAGGCCTCACAGCTTCCATCAGTCCAATTCCACCGTCCTTGCATGGCAGCACCGCATCAACTCTTTTCGTCTCTTTGCTGTTCAAGTCTGTTGATACTATCTGGTCATTATCTAACCCTGTCAATGATGCTTTACCACTGTTCACGCCTGTACATACAGCTGGTGATAATAACGGGTTGTGGGACAATGGAAGAGTTGTTCGCTCAACTTTTCTATCACTGGTGTCTACCCCTGAAGTAACTTGAATCGGCTTCGTGCTCGTTGAGATTGATGTGCCTACAAACGAACAAGACAGTAACTAATCAACACCTTGAACAATATAATCATTGGTATGTACACCAGGTACGAGGCCAAATATAGACTACATACAACCACCCACACACCAGTATACTTGTATAGCAGTAGACATTGTGTAGGACACCCAATACATAGATATCGGCGATTGTGTACGTGAACATAAGTGTGGTGTTGCATAATATTATTTACGGAATATGATAGATCAAGACACAACTACATGAAAATGAGGCTGACTACGGGAGCTACGCACACGAACATGTACTCTCGTTAATACCCCTGTTAATAGATGACATAGAAATCTTCTGCGCCGAAAGCAAAGTATCATCAATCGTGGACGTATCTAGCCTGTATGGAGGGTTAATCCCATTTAGCCCACACGCTCCAACACCCCCACACCTGGGCCTTGGTGTGTCGCTTTCTAATAGAGAAAGAAATGAACTATTCGAGGACTCCAGTACACTCCCACCACTCCCACCACTACTCCCACACAAAGCCGACGTGTTTCCAAAGTTTGCCTCAGAATGACGATGTTGTGATTGTGCACATTCACCCACATTCCCGTTCATGCTCACATCTGCGTCAGTATGAGATTCGCTTGTCTGAGCTACATGATTAGTGTTGTACGGATGTGCTCGCGTTTGTAAATTTGGTAATGTGTGCGAGTTTGTTAATATTTGTCCTGTGAGTATTTCCAGCGTTTTACTTAGCAAGTCGACGGGTTTCGCCCCTCTCAATATCCCCTTTTCAATTATTTGCTTGGCTTTCTCGATGTGGCCTACGTGATAATCGAGGGTGCCAGAAAGATGTTAGATAATAATGTACACCTACATGTATGTACACATGAAATTATGCAAGAACTGGTCAGTGTGAAGATATGAAGTACGTGAAAATACGCGTACATGCCTGCTCGCTGTTCCATGGCCGCAAAAACGCAGTAGTAGTTTGCCGAACTGATGCCAATGCGTTGAAGGTTCATTAATTTTAACGTGCTTCTGGCTTCATACGCGGATTCAGTACTGCAGATAGATATGTAGCAGGAATACATATAATGAAACGTATGTTAAGAGCACATCGTATATGAAAAATGTGGTTGGTACTGTCTACGTGTTGGATCGCGTTCTTGAGCAACGCATTATCAGTCGAATGATTTTCTATGTAAACACAGGTATATGTGAACCCTACTTCATGAGAGTACTAACAGTGAGGTCTAGTTACTTGATAAAAAGTGAGAGTCATGACAGGCATATGGATATGAACCTTACTTCATGAGTGTACTAAAATTGAGGACTAGTTACTTGATAAAAAAAGTGAGTCATGCAAATATGATTAAAGCACGAACACATAAGCAAATATATACACATGTAACTACTTATGTATACGCATGCTTTTGTACCAATACCTTTGTAAAGTCGCATAATCCAGCCACAACTGTATATATAAGTCCGAATCGTACATTGTACCCTGCGCTTGAATGGAAGAGGTAGCGCGCTGGAAAAGTGGCAATAGAATCTGGAAACATGAACGATTTTCAACACCACGTAAAATAAATATATGACATTGATGTTAGAAACAACTTTGAGGTGTTTGTACATGTGTACGTGTAGACGCATGGGTGCGTAAATGTCCTTCACATGTATGCGACTCGAATGAACTGACTGAAATCTCTATAACACAGGCGTACATTCGGTCCTAGTACAACTGCTTTGATATTTTTGCAACACACAAACAACAGTTTTCATTTCTTTGGCCTGTAACACTCAAAAACTGTACTCACACGTACACATGGTTACTCCACATAGAACATTATTAGCGACTATCCTCACCCGTGGATCATTCTGACACTCTATATTAACTTCATCCAAGAAGGCAATCCAGTCATCCAGTTTATTGCCTCTCTGTTCGATCAAGCCCATCCTCAAGTGTCGCGAATCGACTCCAGTATGTCGCTCTCTGGTACTCACACTTTCAGTTTCTACATCGCGAACAGGCAAGTTTTCCTTGTTTACATCCGTGCCTTGTTGCGAATTATCACAACGAGCGACATCCCGCTCACCACCGTTGCATTCCCTCGAAGGCGGGTTGTTTGCGCAATTCGGTGTTGAAGGGATTGAATGTTGAACATTGCTCGTTTCCGCTGCGTTTGATTTAGTATGTATGCTCGTCCCTGATAATTCCAGAGCTTTCGCTGCTGCCAGCGCCTGTTTATTTTTAAGATTTAGTTTTCGAATCCGTTCTGAAAGCGACGAAGATGTAGGTGGGGGTGGTGCCGACACATTGGGCTGTGTGATGCCCGCACCCAGTCCCATAAGTATATATAACCAAAATTTATGTAGGGTATGTGAATAACTACGTATATATGAATATAATCAAAACTCAGTTGCGTTTAGTTTCGAGCGTTCATCGCACACTGTCGATGCGCGTAGATCTTTTTTCCATTGCATACAGATTGCTGATCACAACAGCTCTTTATGCCTATAAAACAAGTCGTGCACTGTATATACATATATATATATATGTGTGTGTGTGTGTGTATGCGTGTGCGTGTGCGCGTGTGTGCGTGTGTGTGTGTGTGTGTGTGTGTGTGTGTGTGTGTGTATGTGTATGTGTGTGTGTGTGTGTGTGTGTGTGTTGTGTGTGTGTGTGCGTTGACGCTCTGAAAAATTGCGCCCTTTATAGGCATTACTATTGGCTTCTTGTTAAATACTTATTTATATATTCTTCCCCCACCGTTGCCTCCTAGGGAAAGCAGCTTCAGCACCATTTAGTGCATATTGTGTGTGTGTGTGTGTGTATGTATGTATCATGTGTGTGTGGGTGAATATGTATGTGGATGTGGATGTGGATGTGAATTTGGATGTGGATGTGTACGTGGATGTGTGTGTGTACGTGTACGTGTATGTTCATGTGTTTGTACGTATTTATGTATTTGTATGTAAGCGTGAGTGAGTGAGTGTGCGAGTGCGTACATATGTATATATGTATATCGTGCGTCGATCTATGCTAGTCTTGCTTCATCTTTATAATGTGGAGCGGGTGAGTACACCTGTAACGAGCAAGAGCTTCTTGCTGCATTTGAAGATAATTACGAAGCCACGCAAGCATTGTTGGGTCTGTGCCTTTGTGTGTGTGTGTGTGTGTGTGTGTGTGTGAGTATACCCGAAAAAAAACTTCGTGCTTACAGGTGGGGCTGACTGTTACACGTTCAAGCTGAAAGTTTCAGCAAAGCATAACCTTATCTGGGCAAGTTGATGAATATCTTTGTGATGTAAGGCATAAATAAAACCTAGTAGAAAACATTGTATGTGTATGTACTGCTAGGTGTTGGGTGAGATAATTCTATTCTACCCAAATGCATAGAATCACCCGACAGATATATACAAAAATTGTTCAACAGTATTCTATGCAAATATCTATCTCCTATTAGCCACGAAAGGTTTGCAGTACTTTCTCTCTCTCCTCAGTCTCACTTGTCCAAGAACGATCTGTACTATTTCCACATGTCAACGTGTTCTATGTTCAATTCAAGCTTGTCGAAGGTAATATGTTTTCGTTATTTTATTATCGCAAGTATATCATTTGGCATTTCCCCACATCATCGAGAGAGTGTGTAAATACAAGTAGAATATTTTTAAATATCACACATGTTTCGCCGCAGCAGAAACTATGGCAGTAAAGTACAACAAAACATTTGAATTGGTAGTTAAATGTTTTTATATTTTCAGGTTTCTTGAGTGGAAGTAGTCGATTGTTCGTTTGTTAATTTCCTGTTTGAATTTCTTCCTAAAAACAGCACATATATCATCGTGCAACGTTTGCTTGAGAGACATTAGCATGTTTGACTTTCTTTTTGCTGGAAACGCCCTCTTAAATCTTTCTTTTTGCTGGAAACGCCCTCTTAAATCTATAGACGAGAAAAATTGTATTTATAGCAGTTCTTTGTCTAGCATTGACGAACAATTTTGTTTATATGTTCTACACTAGCGCGATTACACCTACAAGGAATAATATCGAGTACATTTTTAGTCGGGCCACGTATATATCTGCAACAATATAGTCCAGTGTCACTTGATACCGGCCTGCCCTGCCTACTCTGAGCCAACCGACGTAGGAGTGTTGCTCGGTGCCCTCTTTTGGTTGCGCCGTCCCTTGTTGCGCAAGTTTTTGAGAATGTTACCCTTCTTCATCTGTTCCTCGGCAATCTGTTTGACCTTTTCAGCCATAACATCCTGCGCGGGATATGTCCATGTATTTTTATGTTAGTTCTATATTCTGCGAGCAACATATTCCTTTTGTCGTCGATTTAAAAACACCTTGCATTCCTATTTCAGGTATAAACATATATGCACTAGAAACACAAACGCAAGGGAAATAATTATCATTAACATACGTTGAGTTGATTCTTCTTCTCAATGGTGAATTCTAGAGTACCGATCTGCATGGCCTGCTTTTTGGCCTTTTCAATCATCAGTCCAAGGAAGCGCTTCATGTTAGCGATTCCGTCCAGAGCATTCTCCTGACCTTCCTGGAGATAATCTGCCACTGCCCGCTGCAGATCTTCTAGTCGAGCCCTCTCTTTGTCTGTAGAGCAGTTGTAGTGAATGAACTATATGAGAGACAGTAACTACTGACGTTTCTTGACCGAAATACAATTCAGCATTCAACATGCATAGTGTTACATATAAGTTGCAAGCGTTGCTTACCAACATGATCGGCTGTCTGTTGCTTACGCAAAGCCAACAGTTCCTCCATGCCTTCTAAAACCTTCATTTGCAGGTCTCTGTTTTCTCGCAAACGCGTCTTTTCTTCCCAACAGTCATCTGTTTGGTCAGCTTTGGCACCAACAATTTGTTCGCCATCATCAACTTGGGAGACTATGTACGAGTTAAGACGTAAACAGAGGAGGATAAAAGTCAAGTTAGTGAATCGCTTATGCATGCGGAGCGTTAACGAAACCCGTAGCTTAACATATGGATGAATAGTAAGTAGGAAAGTAAGAATACTACCAGAGATTGCGATTCGCTACAAAAATTCGATATTCTCCGAGCTAATATTAATAAACAAAGGTAATAAATAGTCCCATACCATCTTCCGTTTCATGCTGACGAACTTTTGACTCCTCTGGCAATTGATCTACTATTGTGTCGAGGAGAGTTTGCACCTTGGTCAAGTACTGCATGTAGAAAAGGATGATCGTAAGTATGCAGCACATATCAAGACATTCCAGTGATCCTGTGAGCCACCGCATATACTCACATGATCACATTATTTCGTAGCACTTGTATCGGCACGAAAAAACAATCCAATTCACAAAAACTATCCTCCATGTGCTTCATTATACATAATTTAAATGTCACTCTATACCTCGATCACAACACGAGATTTCTCCGCGCTCTCTTTCGCACTTAGATTGAGAGCCTCCTGAAGCTCTTGTGCAGAGTTACCCTTTCCCGCCAAGAGTTCTCTCATTTGAGCATTTCCTGCCTTAAGAGCGGCAATCTTACTTTCAAGCTCAAAGATTCTGTTTTTGTTATTCGAAATGATCTCATTTTTGCTCACCTCCATTGTCTTCTTGTCTTGAGTAAGTGCGGCGAGCTCTGCAAGCTTTGCCTGTATGTACAAGAATAAACGTGTGTATTGTGTAAGTGCTTCTATACACGATTGCAAGTGTTCTTAGTATGCAATTGGAGTAAATATTCCCGAACAGTGCAATCAGTTTTTGACACAGAATAAATGTATACAGAAGTAAAGCACTCTCATGTACCTTGAGCTCATTCTCACGCATGACAATAGCATCAGTAATTCGCTGAATCTCGCCGTCTTTCTCTTTAATCATTGTCTTACATAAAGTGATAGATTGTACGTGCTCTTCCTTACGCTCAGCAATACCCGCTTCAAGCTCTTCCTTGCGTCTCCTCAGTGTTGCAACATCATTTTCCAAGTAAGTAATTTTCACGAGGTATTGCTCACGGCACACACGACAGCTGCGTAACTGTTCTTTGAAACCATCAATATCTTTGTAGAGCTCGTCAATCTCAGCCTCGCTGGGCATCTTGATCGCTGTGGTAGGCAGTGTGAGTTTAGGTTAGAAATATGTTGATGAGGCATGTATCGTAGTGAGATCACAAAAGCAAATAGGTTGGGCACACGAACGTAGTGCGTGTGTAAAATTTATAATCTAACATACTCAAAAAACTGTAGAACAAAGATGCAATCATAGCAACAACATTGTTCTTATTTGCTTTGACAATGTCATCAGCAGAGGCCCACTTGGAGCCTCCCACATCTGCACACTTGGCATTCACACAAGTAACAATCGTCTGACCACGGGCAAGTGTATCGTTCATAGTGGGAATAGCTGCAAGCTGAGTAGCACTTTCGGGGGAGACTCCAATTTGTATAAGAACTTTTGAGAGAATATATGAATCTGATAGATCCGTTTCAAGGTTCTCTGCACGGTGCTCGTCTCCTGCCTGTGAATATTTAGGTTTGTATGGAGTAAGTATACGCCTATTGCCTAACCTGAGAGAATATTGTTTGGCATTGAACTTACTAGTTACTACACACCGAAGTGTACATATTGGTATATCTTACCATACGTATACAATATGTTTCTAAAGAACAAACAAACTCACACTTACCCGAGCCAAGTGGTAGTTCACCCATTTTAGCAATACAGTTTCCGCATCCCATGAGAGAAGCTCGGCTATTCCTTCCCCTTTGCGGAGCAGTCGCACAAGCTCAGGATGACTACGCGCATTATAGAAAGAGAGTATAAACGTTTGAGAAACATAGTTTGCATGGTGGGTATCGATCGCATCTTTGTATATAATAGCATCAAAATGTATGCATGTAAGCAACCATTGTAACACTCTCTAGCACAGTGTACATAAAATTCTATAATGTTTGTTATGGTTTTGAAAGTTCACTTCTGGAAGAAGATAATGGCAAGAAGGAAAAATGCAACAATATAACTGCACATACTTGGATATGTACTCCTGATTCAGCTTGTCAATGTACTCTCTTGTTTCACTCATGGCGATTGGGACTATGTCAGCTATTGAGTAATAGATGAATATGATATATGTATAATTCTACACGTGCGCGTGTGTACGTATGCGTACGTGATATTGTGAACTCAAACCACCTGCGCGTGCTCGTGAAGTATTTAGGATTGTGTCTGGCGATGTAAGAGGGACCAACACTTAAAAAGATCCACATATCATACAACGTTATCTACGCACATCTACACAACATTGGGATGGTTCACGCTTTGTTCTGTGCAACTCTCCACCCCTTCCCTTCATCTCCGTCACCGTGTTCTGGTTGTGAGAGGCTAAAAGTAAGCAAGAGACGCAAAATGTCGATGAGATCCATCATACCATACCGTCCAGCCCCCAGTGAACACGGGTTGACAGGACAGAAACAGTAAATACGTATAATTGTAAGCATGGAAAACGTATCGCATCAAAATTTAAGATATAAGGGGATAGCAGTTTTCCTGGAGTATTTATGTAAGAGTGTAAGATTTGCTGTTTAAGAATACGGAAATACGGTTTAATCTGTCCTCATGCGTGTGAACTGTGAACCTACTTATCGTTGTGCGCTAATTGGGCAATGAGGGTTTCCATCTGCTGTTACCCCCTCTCATACCTTTGGCGCCTTCTTGTCGCCCGTAGTGTTGTGAAGTGGTTTATAAATGACACGCGAAAAAAGACATGAACGGCAACGTAATGCAGTGCATATATACATACTATTAGTTTAATCATCCGGTAGTCGAGCGCTAGTATATGTGAGTAGTATTTTCAGAGCACCCAACGCATACTTACAATAAGTGAACAAATATTGATGTTCATTTGTTGTTTTATCATAGACATGCGTCAATCTGACTTATATTTCTAAGCATAAGTACCATTTATGTACTCCTTTTCAATGTCATTTGCATATTGTGAGGTGTCATTTGAAATTGCTTGTCCATGGACAAATATTCGTGTTCGCCAGAACTGTCGAGTAAACTGGCCGTGAATTGTTGGGTTGAACAATTTTTTTTTGGATCGTAAAAGCTGTAGAAATGATCATGTGGCGTTGTAGTTCGTTCTCTTCAATCTAAAAAAAACTGTTTGAACAGATGAAAATGCTCCCTTGACGTTAAAGAGAACATGTTGCAACTAGCACGCACACGTACGGTTTGAAAGGAAAAGGGGTGTATGACAAGATTTCGAGTTCCCGCAGTGAACATATGAAAAGGTAGCTATAAAATCAATCGTATTAGATGTACTTGTGAAAAGAAATTCGCACTTAATGGTTTAAATTTCATTGATTGTCCTTTAGCAATATTCATGATATAGTTCCAGGAAGATATTCGTTCGCGCTGTCATGTTCAGTACTCGGCGCGAGACTTGCGGTTTGCGTAGAACACAAACAGTACAAGTTGTGGTATACTATATGGGATCTATACATCTGTCTCTACAGTAGACGAGATTGGTAGCGTAGGAATAGCATCTATGAAGAAGCAAACGAAACAAAACAAGACAAATCATCGTAAAACACAGATCTAAAAATAGATAAAAAGCCATTGGATCGTTCTATAACAACAGAGTAACTTGAATCCCAGTACCCTATAACGAAGCACACTTCAGTAAAATATGTAAACAATGTACTTGTATTTCTGATACTCAAAGAAAGGCATGCACACACACGCAAGGTTTCCTCAATCTTTGCTAACATACACACACACACACACATGCGTCAAGAGACAAAACTTGCGATCATGTCAAAGGTTTGGAGTGTGTTACTATTTCAATATTTTTTACACGCAGTGGTACTCACATTTACTGCGGCAGAAAATTTAGTACCTGGATTCACGTCAAGTCTGGAGATCACCACACCTCAGGACAGTAATAAACCCCCCGCTGATCGAGGAGAGGACTCTGACAATGTTATATTTGGTGGTCGATTGCCTTCACGTAGATACCCTTGGTTGGCCTCCCTACAAAAGACCAATGACAACGACGTGGATACATTTTACCATGTGTGTGGGGGTAGTTTGATTCACTCACAATGGATTTTAACAGCCGCTCATTGCACTGAAAATATAGATCGCGTATGTCTTGGGGGTGAGAATTTACAAAACTTGGGAAATGAGTTCGATTGCTATGAGGTAGAAAGGTTTGTCCCGCATGAACAGTACGTGGATGGCTCATTTAACAATGACATCATGCTGGTTAAGATTAGGGGTAAGCACGAAGTAGATCCCATCATCTTGAACCAAGACGGATTTTTCCTCACAAAGGGAACCAAAGCATCTCTTGCCGGTTGGGGTCTCACTGAAACCAGTGGAAATGTGGCGAGTGAAACTTTACTCGCTTTGGACGTGGAGATACAAGACCGAAGATTCTGCTCAGTGTATGGCCCTCCTATCCCTCGACCGCTTCCGTCAAGCATGATTTGTAATGTGGGCGTGGCTGGTAGGGGTACTTGCAGTGGTGACTCAGGAGGCCCACTTTTCATTTCCAAAGAAAATATTCAACTGGGCATTACATCGTTCGGTTCAAATGACTGTGCGAGTGGGTCTCCAATTGTATTCACCGATGCACGCTCGTTTATTGAATGGATTGAGTCTCGCATTCAACATCAGCTTCCAAAAGATAGCACTTGCCATTGTCTGAACGAAGGGGTGTGCCAACTCGACAACACTGGCATCAATAAATGCGTATGTCCGTTTGGTTTTCAAGGTGAAAACTGTGAAATCAATCTTTCTACAAGCCTTGGATGTGCAACACAGCCTTGTCTAAACAACGGCTTGTGCTATCCCATTAGTACAGAAAACTTTGTATGTCTTTGTACGACTGGTTTGACAGGAAAAAACTGTCATTTGTTAAAGAGTGGTGCAAACTCTAAACCATGTGACAGCTCAATATGTCCATCAAGATCTGAGTGTGTAGAATTGACTATTGGGGTCACGAAGGAGGAGAAGTGCATTTGTGCCGACCCTGACGACGAGATCTGCTTCATCAATAACAGTGTCCTGGATAGCGATGTAAAAACCAATTCTGCAACTGATATATCAATGGTGTCCACACAGTGTGTATATGCATGTATCGTGTTCAGCGTGTTGGTAATTACATAGACTGGTGGTGAGGGATTGTGCCCGTGACATTGCATTTCATTTCTTTTGTTGGATATAACTGACTGTCAATCAGCAGAAGAATTTTCCTTCAGCCTGAATTAAATACAGTTTACGTTTGCGATCATATCATTCCAAGTTTATGTCCATTTTCTAACCACAAAAACTAAAAAGAAACTAATGCAGTAGATTTCTATGTACAAAATTGGATTCTACACGCAATGTTGTCATGTCCATATAACGAGGCGACTGAACTTCGAACTGCACGAGCGTGTAATACATATATATACATGCTGACATACACAACTGTATTGTGTAGGTTGCCATTCCATTAATTTTATTGGCTAATGTACAGGATGAAGGAAAATACACCCAACACCATTGGACTACATATATTCGACAGCAGCACATATATTCTATGATCTCACTACTGGAACGACTTATAGTGTTAATTTAGTCTTTCTTCCCAGCATTTTTCTGTACTGTACATAATTGATGTGATTTTCCCGCAGATGGACACTTGCACTATAGAACATCGTGCAATTATTCATTCACAGAAGGTCTTCTTACTGCTAGAGTGCATATGTGCATGCGCTTACGCAATTATTAGCGCGTGCGTCTGGGCCTGTGTGCGGCTGTGCGTGTATACATGTGAAAACATGTAGTCTTCAAGCCAGTGTTACGCCCGCCTGCTGCAGATAACCGGAAAGAATACTCTGGACATGGGGGTCCATACTTTGGACTAATTGTGGAACCTAAGTAGGGAATAGATACGGCAGTATGAATGCTCTACATTAGTTCCGAGTCGCAGTTGGGAGTGTAGCACGCATATGCGAGAACTGGTATATATAATGTAGTTATCTATATGTGTGGATTAGTGGAACGATACCTTTCCGGGAATTTTGATTGACATTTTCTGCAGACCACTCGCTAGTTCCATGCGCACATTAACAACTGTTGGGAAAGGGTCGGCCGCGGCTTTGCTGGCAAACTGTTACATGTGAAGATTAAAAAAGTGGCATAGAAAACGAATCCACGAACAACATAAGAAAACGAAAAATGTTGGATAGAGTAGCGAAAGAATAGAACGAAGCGAGATGCATATAATACAAACATCAACACATAGATAACATACTTACGGGTAACACATATCGAAAGAATCGGTCAGCAGGAAATGAAACGAACGACTAAGCATGATCAAGCATGTCTGTGAACCTTCCAGAATAATAGCTAAAGTTAGTCGGCTTCGAATACATACCGACAGGTGTGTGTGAACGGTCTGGTACTCGCTTGAGGTGTTAAAGTTTACTTCTCCCACATCATCCTCGTCTTCCCTCTCCTTGGGCATCTCAAACAGTTTTAACAATGCTGTGAGCAAACTCGCATAACTTGCGTCGTATGTCGTAATCATTGCCTCAGACTCGGTTAATAAACGTATAATTCCTACCGCACACGTTTTCCTGTCGCGTGAGGTTTGCAGTTTTTGCGTCCCGGGCAAGTACAGAGACGATATGACCATACCAAAAAGATTGGGTTGGATTTGGTCAATGGCGTTTACTGCCACATCTGTACGAATGGTATATATACATATGTGTGTGAGTAAGTGTCGTATATGTGTATCAGCAACACGATGTAGAGTCACAATGAAAACCATACATGTCGTATGTGTACGCTACATTATATATATAAATATTTACCTGGACCATGTAAACCAATAATCAGGGATGTAGTCACAATCACAGAGCGCACCAACTTTGGGGTTTTGGCTGCCTGCAGTCTCGAAAATATAATCTTATAAATATCTTTCAAGTATGCAGAAAAGCCTTTAAGGGGCACAAACTCAATGATGGCGTTGAGAAGTCCGAATCCATGGTGATCGTTTGCTTTACTCGCCACTAATTTTTGAAATATTCCCAGAAGCGATTGAATGATTTCAGGAGTCGAGGTCATGGATGCTCCCGTCTTGGATATGTATGTTTGCATAAGCTTGGCCAGCCCAGGTATGTTACCTATGTGTGAAGTTGTGCATGTAAGTATGTGTGACATGCAAAACACGCTTATACAAGTTGAGGCAACAACAAATGATCGGAATCATACACACACAACACATGAGCATAAAGCCTATTAACACCAAAAAACACATCAACATAATACCAGATTTTTCCCATTGTTGGACGGCCATAAGATGAGGAAAGAATGCGGTGTAAGTCTCTGGAATGGGCGACGTCCGTAGCTCGAGCATCTGCGACATGAGCTGGAACACATACGTCATGAATTCTGCGTATGCAAGTTCATGAAGAAACAGCACTAAGAATATACGTTGTTCGCAATGACAAATGCATGATTGGTACAGGTTCTTGTACCTATAACGTCAATCATATATTCCACCAAAGTTCATCCATGGTTTAGGTAATACCGTGGGATGCGTACACTACATCTATTCGTACGTACTTAAATGTGTATACGCGCACATACCATTAACATCACTGGTAAATATCTTCGAAAAGATAGGAAAAAGGGCATCTTCAAATGCACCCACAGCATTTCTATTGGCGCCGCACATATATCTAATAGATGCACTTATGGACTCAAACAGGTAATGGTTGAAGTCTGGTTTCGTCGGGTTTGCACATACTTCTTCCAACTTCTTAACTAGCCTTTCCATGATTAGGGCGAGAAGAGGTTGCACATCCTATGTACATTGTGTTCAACATGGTATTTGTTTATCCATGTAAACGCCCATGTGATTCAGTGAATAGGCATATAAGAATCATGCAAAAACAAATGATGTGGCGGTACTAGTATATGAGACATTCTCGAAACCAGATATACTATTGAATATATCTGCACGTTTGTGCAAAACTATAATATGCAATGCGACGTACCTGTTTCCCCACGTTAATGAGGCGCATAATAGTCTTCATAATATAAGTGTTTAAGCCAGAGTTATCCATAGCCATGGCAGCAAACAGATTTGTGATGGCTGCTTGCAACATCGGTTGTACATCTTCTCTCGTCACTCTGCTCGTAGATATACAAGTGACAGTGCTTTAGTGTGTGTTGGTCTAAAAACTCCATTCATGCATGTTCTTATGTATACGATCACAAACTAGTGGTTGCATGAGCTGGTGTTAATTGCGATGATTTAGAACTATTTACGAGTAATTTAATCATATGCACTCTGCCACTCGCATGCAAAAGAGCACAATCTTGTAAAAATGCAGTGATGAAAACAAACAGTGAGTGGCACAAACGTATGTGTAACGAAATTGTATTTACAAAAAAGTAACTCATTCACACACAAACCAATACTACAGGCATTGTTCTATTCAATACACGGAAATCATGCGGTGGGATACACAGACCAAAGTTAGACAGTATGTGGCACGTATATGTACAGTACATAAAAAGTCGACGTTTTCACACATGCACAGAAACTCCCGCTCACCCGAGTACACCCATATCAACAATTCTAACTACTTACAAGGATTTTTTGTTTGCGGCCGGATCTGAACTGTCTTTAATCATCAAAATTCTCTCAATGCAGTTTGCGGCATAACTGTAAGTAATACAAGCACGTTTTAGTAAACATAGGTGTTCTTTGCGAGGTTGGGTACACTTTATGTCCCTCGTGTTGGGGACGTCCTTGTTAAAGTAAAACGTACGTGTAAATTGCGCGGTTGATTTGTGTTCGGGTGTGTCTTTTTCTGTTCTAGCTTGACTCCGATATGATTATAATCAAAGATACGTACAACTTATTACATATATCTCGACAGATATGTGCAAACACTTAAGACTCACCTGTGAAGCACTACAGAATTTGACATGACGTGGGAGATGACCAAAGGTAAGCACTGTAGGAGGACTGGTTTTGAAAGCTGTAAGGTTCAAACATGAAAACAATTTTGAATACCTATTTTTGTGACAATTTGAGAAAACTCAAAAAGCTGACGCCCCTTCACGTACGGTTCCTACAATTAAGTCCGTACATCCGTATTCTCAATATCGGTAAATCGCAACGTAATTTCGTACCATGGGTATTACTGAAAACGTACATGCAATATAGTATCGTTTGACAAGAGCATCCTACACTTCTCAATCGTTGCATGCGAGAAGTCACGTAACACCAATACCAGCACTCCCACACACAAACAGAAACGCACACACCTGATTTCTAAATGTGGTGATGTATTTAATACCATCACTTCTAAGTACAGGATGACTGTTTACGTCAGGTTGCTGAAGCTCTGGAAGAATTGCAGTGCTAAAAAAGTCGAGAATGTTTATAAACTCGTTGATTTTAGTTGCACCCACACTACTCACACTACTCGTTACCGTCAGAGATGTAACCAAGAATATTGCTGGAATAGTAAATGTAGTATTATAGGTATGTCAACACATGATACATGCACGTGCGTATGTTGAAACATAGAAGAAATGCGCACATATATGTACGTATGTGATGTGCAAACACCCTAACTTATAACTCCTGTATTGCACACACTGCTTGTCACTGCAACAGATCTGGAAAGGTCTGCAACTGGCTTCATTACATATCAGACATGAGCATATATTAAGAGTGGCCTAATCCATTTCAAATAAACTTGGCTCGTAAATACTTTTAAGCAAAATATATTGAACTTGATGTGATAGTGTAACTACGTGTATTATATTTGCACCTGCATCCTTGGCCTTCCAGTTGTTGGCGGGATCCTTCGCATATTGTTCCTGTATCAAGCGTATAAGATAACAAAATAAATAATATTTCTCATTGGAAAAATAGGCGAACTGGTACGGCCTTGTGATCTTGCAAAAGTGCACATGCATGTGTGCGTATGACCGAGATAGTTGTGTTTACATTTGTATGATATTTTACGTACATGTGTCAGTACATTACCCTCGTACATAGAAAGTAGATACGGATAAAACCGAAGATGGGCCGGACTAACTCACAAGGACGGACAAGTGAGGCATTGATAGGGGTGAGCATACACACATACGCACACAACTCACGAAGACGCTACAGCAGCGATTTTATGAAAAGGTAACACTTATACGGGATCACATGCAGCTCGCGTCAAAGCATCTTCGAATATACATTTTATATTATCTTCATATCCAGCATGACATGTGGATGCACATACATGGATACACAAACTCGTCAATGCATACATACACGCGCGATTCACAAACATACCAGCATAACACCGACATATGAGGAAAATATGGCAGTAACTTCCTTCTCAAAATGTCTTCTAAGTGCTTTAACTAAGTCACATGCAGCTCTCCGACGTGTTTCAGTATCACTGCCTTCAATGTCCCTACGAATGTATTCCTCAGGATCGTCTTCATAACTTTCCACATCAGACTCTCGTAGCTGCATATTTGGTATAATAATCTTTTCACAGATGACCTGTTGTACGGGTGTGTGTATATTAGTTTGGGTGTATGAATGTCATATTTGTGAGCGAGTGATTGAGTGAAGCGTTGAACCACGCCGTGTAAAATATGCACACGCATGTGTACAGTCTTCATTTGTGTATGTACGTACAACTGTTGCAGGCAGGCAATTGAGCATACGTAAGATATAAATAGACGAAGACTTGCATAAACAACACTTCCAATTATAACACCTTCAAAATTCCCTCCTGGGCAAACAATTGGGCGGTCACTGGTCGCTTCGCTACTGCAGATAGGACAGAGAGCGAGCCTGATACAAGATAGTCATTCTTTGCTTCAGCAGACGTAGTTGAAAGCAGGTTCCAGATGTCTTCCACAAACATTGGTAAATGCTTACGGAACGGCACATTCTCTTCGTCATATTTCACCGCGTACAAGGAAATGTTCTCACACACCTATTATATTGTATTTGTGTATTTTATTTAATGTAGGGAGCATGCGAGTGTATACGGTTGCATAAGTGTGTCTGTGAAAGGATGCACTACCTGAAACTTCGTCTGTTCTAGAGGCCCTGGTCTGTCCTCACTATCACTTCTCACAAGTGCGTTGTCATAGGTCAATAATGTGTGAAAGATACCCATCCAGGTGTCCATATTGTCCTCAAAGAACTCGGGCAGGTCTGGAAGCATAATGGTGGTAGTATGTATGTGCGCGCTTATATGAATGTTGGTTTAAATTTTGCCATATCAGCACGCATTGCAAGGAACTGTGCATTACACGCTTGTCTTGCTTTTCAGGTGGTGACAAACACATACACAAATCATCAAAATAGACATTTCCTTGTGCATATCCACAACCGAAGGATAAACAAACCTGTGATATAGATCTTAACACCTGAACGAAAATTCACATAAATCTTCATTGTCATGTTTGTAAGTAGTTGTGGTACAGACATACAGAAGGACACCAATGCATACAATATTTAAGAAAAAGATTTGAGCTTGTAAATACATAAAGCATGGCCTTATCAGTACCAAATGCATAACTACAATACAATATTCTCAAGTGGTTGTGGGACACGTATGATACTTCGCACTCACGAGCCTAATATATATGTATATTATATACCTTGGTAGTTCAAACTGTAAAAAATCTCTAAAGACGACTGCAGAAGCGTAAACACAGTTGTAAGCGTGGTCTGGTCACTTGCATGTGAGGGCAAGATAGATATCATCTTCAATGTAATATCCGTAAGTGGTTGAGCAAACTCTGTTAATGCCACAAGGATTTCTGACCACAACTTATCTGACTTAAATTCATAAGTGTAGTGGTTGAATAGACTTGCAGCTGTACGTAAAACACCGTTTATCACATTTACATCATTGTTGTCAAGTTTAGCAACCAGGGCGGGCAATAGCTCGGGCCACTCATCGGGGAAATCGTGTTTCCCGATTAGACTTACTCCTTCACTCAACTGTACACAATAAATACGGTACATTATTTCATGCCATCACAATGTGTAAGAGAGAATATGAGGGTGTGGATAATGTATAGAGGAGGTGGGACAAGGGCTAGCAACAAACGTAAATGTTCTTTGGAGTGTAAAGGTAGTGATGAGTTCCAAGAGAACCCCATACATAGGACTCGACGATTTTCACATTTAATAGTTGCCAAGTGATAAACTCCGAGATAGGGACGAGCACGTAAGATATTACACGAAGTAGTAAAAACATAAATACATACTTGTTTGCAATGTACGACGAGTGTGTGCGCCAGTATAACAATGAAGACTAACACTTGTTACATAGAACGAAATATATATAACAATCTACAGTACACACATTTGGGAGATGCCAATATCTAACATATATATTTCAGAATATTGTAATAACCCACAAGAGACGCAGCAAAGACACAATATGCACAGGCACAGGCACAGGCACAGGCACAAGCACAGGCACAGGCACACTGATATGCACACCCCGCACATACATGAACTTACATGCAGTACACTCAATCCAACCTCAAGTACAGGAAAGCACTTAAAAAGTCATGGTCTCTATTTACTTTCGCTCAAACGACCGTGCATTCCAAACACTCACTACACAGTACGATACACTAAATACATGACTGCATCGACTACCTCACACACACGTATATGTACACACCTGAGCCTGCAGCTGAGATGGCATGTTTAACATCAGATCCACAATATGATGCTTAATTGTCTTTCTATCTGCGTCTGTGATGTGGTTCACCGTACCATCAATTTCCCATTTGGTCTTCACAAAATTCTTAAACGTAACAGCCGCCGCTACTCTAACGTCCTTCGGGTTCGTATCCTCAGATATCACTTGAAGCAACAGGATAGAAAAGTTAGACACAGTCGACGCTTGATCTAAGGATTTTTCGGCGTCTTTACGAACATTTTTGTTAGGTGAGATCGTGGCCTGTAGATGGCCAATGAGAGTGGCGAGGGAGTCCGTCATTGCGGCTGTTCTCAGCGTACAGTCGTCAGGTGTACCTTTACCCTAAAATTAACTTCGCAAAGCGACGATACGATTGACAGCTGTATGCGTTACGTAAGTATATATACTGTTATTCACGTTTATCTCCGTACCAACGCAAAATCCTTAGACTGCCGGCGTTGAAGATCACTGTCGAACGTTGTGATTATGTTCACACATGTGCGGCTTGGATGATAAACTAAGGCTGTATCTATGCACAAGCTAACGTGCGTGCATGTATATGCTCGTGTGTGTATGTATGTATGTGTATGTGTTTGTGTATATGTGTGTGTTTGTGTTAATGTTTGTGTGTGTGTTTGTGTGTGTGTTTGTGTGTGTGTGTGTGTTTGTGTGTGTGTGTGTGTGTGTTTGTGTGCATTTGCGTGTATGTCTATGTGTGCGTTTGCGTGTCAGTTTCTCTATATATAGAACAGAGCAACCAAATGGACCACGGAATCGTAGGTATGATGATGAAGTTCGGTACTCGAAATGGCCTGCTTTTGAACCAGCTACTGGTTACTAACAGACCCCTTTTGCCTAACAACCCATGAAAATTCTTAATTAATATGTAAATAACTTTTGGATAGAAGCGTTGATTTCAAATGTTTGATGTCTTTCGTTTTGCTTTGCGTGTTGGCATTTATATCTGTGTCTCCATACAAGATATATGTCTACAAAGAAATGAAATGATTTGGAGAGTGTTTTTGTCTACAGAATCATTTGGATGACACAAGAGAGATATTCATCCTTCCAAGCAGCTAATAGCTGGATACAGCTTCAATTTATCTGATTCTAACGTTGAACTATTGTACCTAAGGAGAGGAATCCAGCCTCCTTTATTTAGAACTTACTTTACTTTCCGAGCAGATTGAGAGGTGGAGCAGGTTTGATTTCATATCTTTCCAATCGGCAATAAAAATATCCCCGTTAGGATGCAAATACATAATACTGTCTTGTTCTCTTCTGAAGCGAGAGTCAGTGATCAGGATGTATTTGTATATATTGAGAACACTTGTATGGCCGCATGTTCTTGAGCGGAACCAGATTTGGAATGGACTTCTAAAATATAATAATATGGATTAGCCACGGATGGTGTTCAAATCATCAATGCTCTCTATTTCATATAAGTATCACTATACCTGTAAGAGTTGGTGTGTCGCTACTTCCGTCGATTTTGTAGGTGAGTTCTTTCAAAGAAACTCCACAGTTCATCGCAATTTAGAGAGGAATAATTTCGACTGTTATATTTGCAGCGACAATGTAGAAGAATATTTGTTAGATTGTGGCAATTCCTTGCATTGTTTATGGTTGACAAAGATATATCACATGCGGACGTGAGATAGTAGACCAAATTTCGGCAGGAGTCCTGAGCCTTTTCAATACATCCATGTTGAACGTGCCTACTATTTTACCGACGGCGAAGGTATTGTGAAATGAATTAGCGTCACATTCAATGCAGAGGCATGCTTCCCTGTGTTAATTAAGACACAACAATGACCTAAAACCAGTGATTAGACAAATCTATTGCGCGGGATGTAAAAGGTGACTCATATAACATGTCGTCATGGTGGTCAAAATTGTCAATCGAACCTGTTGCAACAAGCAGAAGGACGACGTGTCGTAAGTATATAGCAATTTCTTTTTTAACTCGACAGAGACATATGGCGGCGACAGTAGTCTAAACAAACAAAATGTATCCAGAACAAGCTACAAAACAACAGTATCGTATTCCCGGTTTGAATGCCTTGCAAGCAATTTCTCCAGTTGCTTTTCTCACTGAGACGGCTAGGACTGAAGAAGGACTGAACGTACTTTGTTGCCATTATACTGCATTTCTTTTATTTAAGATTTTGTACTACTATTAGAGTAAGGGAAAAATGTTTCGAGGAAAACAGAACGGAGTAGAGGAACACGAAACGGATGGTTCGTCATTCCGATAAATAGATGGATTCGATGTAATATGCAAAGTTACAGTTCTAAGAGCAGAACAACTGTGGATGACTTGTGCTGCACTTAACAATGACTTTTCTATTTGAACAGCATAGCATGTTAGGACGTATTGTGAAATGTGAATGCATCTGCGTTTTATTCAACTTATGATACTATACCAGTGGGAAAACGTCTCAATTTGCGATTGGTACAGATATATAAACTAAAACGCACATAGACTCTATGCATTGAGGATGCTCGCATACATACACAAACACAAGCATTGCTAACAATACACGCACTCACACATTACAAGAATCACAAATACAAACATTACACATACAGTACATACAATAAACACATAAACATTAAACAAACATTTCAGGTCGTCGATCATGGATGGAATGACAGGGGTAACCAGATTTCTACAGGATAACTACAGAAGCAACTCACTTGACCTTATCCGATTGGGGTGGCTCAGCACTGTCCACGTGGGTTGGCGAGTTTCACGTGGAGTGATGTCATGGACATCGCGCATTGACCATGTAAAACGCAAGGCTGCGCTTACGCTTTTAATTGTTTTCTCCACAAATGTTGGTTCAGAAAGCAGTTACTTCGTATGAATGCATACCTAAATAAAAACATGTATACCTAAATAGAAAAATGTACTAAATGAAAAATACGGTTTGTATCATTTCAAAAATAGATGCACTTTTCCACGTGCTCACATTTTCTATTTGTGTAAGAGCTCTGAATATTTATATTGAACGCAGTGAATAAAATGTATTTAAAACCTAATTGAATAGTTTCTACGATCATCGATGAGTTGAATTTGGTTTTACATGAGTTGAATAATATATATAATTAAATTATAATTATTTATATCGGCATCTCGGATTCACCTTTGAAATGCATGCAATGGTGGAAGTAAATAAAGCAAGGCACAGATTGAACATAAACACTACACATACATAGATGTAGACACATATCCGCGTCACATACACACACGCACACATACACACACGCACACATACACACGCAGGCACACGTACGAACACACGTACGCACAGACACACACAAGCACACATATATACACAAACATACAAACAAAAAAACACCCTAAATTTTACTTTACAGTAGTAATCATGGATTCAGCAGATCTAGAAGGTCGTCTATTGTTCGCTGTTCCCAAGAAGGGGCGCATCTATGAGAAATGCACAAGTCTTTTAAAGGACATTGGCATCCAGTATAGACGGGGACACAGATTGGATGTAGCCTTATCTACCAACTTTCCGTTAGCATTAGTATTTTTACCAGCCTCGGACATCGCTCTATACGTGGATAAGGGCAAGTATGTGTCAAGTATTCTCGAAATTTATCATTCACAGTGCTAAACATTCACAACCCACACACGTACTTGTTGGACGTCCGCTGCACGTCCAGTAAGTTCTAGACTTATGCAAGAACGGTCATGATCTGACATGATTCGTAGTCTTAAGAAGTCGTTATTCATGCTTTTCACTCCCACAGTTGGTTGCTAATGTGTCTACTTAATTTATAATCTCATGCTTTTTGGTGAACCTCTAGACTATCGACGTAAACAACGTCTATGTATGCAAAGCTTTAAAACTGCCACCCTGCACATCGGAAGTACAACATTTGAACATCATGTTCTATTCCGTACATGTGGCTATGCATGTCTTATTATTTTGGATATTCCTTGTTCAATAACTAGCACCTACATAGATCAGCACAATATCTTACATGTAATGCTAAAAGATACAAAAGACATATTCATTGCCTTAATATGATCTTTTGCTCACTTCCGCGCTGACCCTCTCCTCAACTAGTGTGGACATTGGAATCACTGGTATGGATATATGTCAAGAGTCTAACGCAGACGTAGACCATCTTGCAAATCTTGGTTTTGGTCAGTGTCAGCTTTGCGTACAGGCTCCTGTCAAAGATAATATCACAGATGCGCGGTCACTTAAGGGAAAGCGTATCGTAACGTCATTTACACACCTCGCTGAGAAATATTTCACCGAACTTGAAGGTGGCGAACTTACAACTAAAATTAGTCACGTATCTGGATCAGTAGAGGCGGCTTGTGCACTTGGACTCGCTGATGCTATTGGTAAGTTCATTAATACATATGAGAATACTAATGTATAGATTGGTAGAATGGTCACACTTCACCCAAGACTACTATGAACATGAAAACCTGATTGCCTTTTATACAAAATATGTAGTTGATCTTGTTGAAACTGGAGAAACCATGCGTGCCGCTGGCCTAGAAGTGGTTTCTTCTATTATGTCTACGCAGACGGTGCTAATCGGCAATAAACACACCACACATCAGGTAATTCATATGTATACCTTTTCATATATTTGCTAACTAGAAATCTTGTGGTTTATCGTAGTCGAAGTCAAAAAGGATTGTACGGAAAGCAGCAAGTTGTCCAAGTACATTCAAAATGGATGCGATTTGAGTCTGATGTAGTACCTTTTTTTTAATGCATAACACCACTGAATTGCAGGATCTCATAGCCAAACTGACTAAACGCATTGAAGGTGTTGTCACCGCGGCTCAGTATGTAGTGATGGAATACAATATCCATAGTACACACCTCTCGGAGGTATGAAACATACGTATTCCTACGTATGTTCCTTTGTGTATTCTCTCATAACGAGCTATACAATGTGCGTTTTCGCAGCATTCACGCAAATGTGCATATTGATGAAAGTGTTGAAGCATATAATTTGAAACCTGCGTTGTGCATATTCGCATCTTTTAAAAAATACATGTCACCCTCACCCAGAACACTCATTCTTATCACTGTTATATTTATATTAACCTCATTATCCTGCTTCCTTCTTGCGCCTTATATGTTCACAGGCTTGCAAAATCACACCAGGAATGACATCACCAACTGTGCAGATGCTCGAGGATAAGAATTGGTACGCTGTCAAGAGCATGGTCAAGAAATCGAAGTATGTGTGTGAATAAGCTGTGAGAAATACGGATTTTATCTATATATGTGTACCCAGTTGCCAAAGTCATGAAGTGTTGTATAGATTTGCATATATATATATATATATTGCATGTGATACTTGTGGAACACGTTGCACTTTCTATCCCCTACTCAAGCATACCGTTTCTCTATCGATGCAGTACAAACCGTATTAGGTTTGTAGGTTTAAAAACACGTACTCATATGAAGTACCTACGCATACCTCACTCTTTCCTATGACTGTTGACTTCTATTGTACAGTGTCAACGAGACCATAGATCATTTGGATTCCGTTGGAGCTACAAACATCATGGTCCTGCAGATTCAAAACTGCCGTATGTAACCAAAAGAATAAGCCTAACAAATTAAATACCTACCAATAAAAACTATAGCAGTGATCATGTTGATACAAGCTATCTGACAGTGTTTTCATAATACTCATTTATGTGTCTCTGATTTTGAAACAGTTTATGAAGTACATCAGTGTAGCCCTTTAAAAGTAGTATAATTTGTTAAGTTGAATGTATAAATCTTACCGTTCAGGTAGTCTATGTAGGTGTTACTTAGTATTGTAATTTTGAATAATATGTTCTGAATAATTTTGAACGTCCTGCATACGGAAAGGACTGTCTATTATGTATGCAAGAGTCAGTATATAGCAAATATGGCGGTTAAGTGGCATCAGCAACAAAACAAATTTCCATTCACCAAACATTATGTGGAATATATGCATGCATTTGTAGAACAGGATGTCTTTTCTACACGGCGCTACATAGAGCTAGATGATTTTTCCTACAATGCCATCAACGTCTTGAATATATTTTGGTGAAATCAGTAGTGACAAAGACCGTCTGCGGCAGATAAATTTTCAAGCATATAATATATTTTTATGTATTCATTCCGTCGTTTTCGCGGAATTTGTTTCGAGGTTTGTTTCGTGCGAGCCTCCTATTCTTGAGTGGCGTTACAAAATATGGAGACACGCGTAGCATAGTTATAGAGTGCGTGATTTTGGATGTATTATGGAAGCTTCGAAAAATAATTTTCAGATGGATAAGTGGTATCTTTTGGTATGGGTGTGCACCGATGTATATTGTATGGACTGTGAGTAGAGTATCATATTCTATTGTGCAGTAAGTCAGTGGCCTTTCCCTTTCTGTGAGGTGTATGAGGTTTCCAACACGAGAGAGCGTGTGTTTAATGAGTGAGACGCATGTGTGTGTGTGAGTGAGTGTGTATATATACTGGGTGAGGCGCATGTGTGAGAGAAGTGAGAAGTGTGAAGAGTGAAGTGTGAATAGCCATGTATGACTTTTGTTTGCGTCGTGTTTTATGTTTCCTTTTTCTGTTTTCTGTGTTGTTGCGGTCGTGATGATAACGTTAATGAAGATATGGAGAGGAAAGGGGGAGGGGGGTAAATAAGCCACGTATAGGCGTCTATAAGAGTGTCTTCATGATCTCGAAAAAACCCAGCACAATAGTCAAATCATTACTACACACACGCGCCGATGTGTATATAGACACTACACACAACGCACAGAACCGCATATACACTCACACTTGCACGTTAAATTGTATCTATCTATTCGTTCACACTCTCAATCTTGAGCTTCGTCAAGATGGACGTGGAGAATGCGGTCAGTGAAGGGACCGATGGTACGGTCACGGATGTTTCTGAGCAAATAGAAACGACTCAAAATGCCAATGTAGGAAACGAGATCAAGTCTGTTGTGAGTGCTTCAGTAGAGGGGGAAGGCTCACCGGTTGAGCATGGAGAAGACGATAAGGAAAACGATAATATCGTGGATGAAAATGATTTAATATCGAAAAAAGAATCTGTACCCATGGATATAGATAAGCATACGCCTACATCCACGCCTACACCTACACCCAAACTCACACAACCACGCGCTGCTAGTCCTACGGGATTAGACAATGCTCCACCACTAGCTTTCGAAAAAGCCAAAGAAATAAGTAGTACTCTTGGTGAGAAATCACATGTACAGGGAGATGAGAAGAAAGAAGGACTGCTAATGGAGGATTCTTTAAATGTGATCACTGTGAAAGAAGGAAGTAATGCGGACTCTGGTGTTAAGGTTGCAATTTTGAAAGACACTACAAGCACTGCCACACGCGCGACTATGGAATTAAGTGCGACCGATAATGACGTTGAAATGGTCCCTAAAAAGGAGCAAAGCCAATCTGACGCAACGCAGGTACAAACAGCGGATGCAAATTTGGTTAACAATCAGATGGACGATGATAGGTTTACGTATAGACCAAGTTACGCTATTTTTAGCAGAAATCAAAACACGAATCTCTTCAATCCCGATAATGTAATCAAGGTACTTGGTTTACGGACCTGTGTCTGAGTATGAGTGTGAATGTTTGTGAGCAATTGCATGCTGTGTTGTGTTATTGTAACACGAGATACGAGCACGGAGCCTTGAGCGTGGAAGTCGTTTGATTCAGTATATGTCAACCATATGCTTAGAGATGAGGATAAGGTCAAATATGAATTGTCAGTGTATGTGAATTAGATACACTGCTCGTTTAGATATGTACTCGTTTATGTTGGTATACCCATTATCGGAGGTATCCGATACCGTAATAGAAGTTTCTCGATAAAATTAAACGTCGAGCACTTGCATTCATGCGTGTACGCGAGCATGGAAACTCAGTATTGTATAAGAACCCTTTGCATGAATGTGTAGAAATGTAAATGTTTGCATCTAATCACTACCTTCTCCGCGGCATTAAAAAATAATAATCTGTCTTATTCGAACATGCACTAGTGCAAATATGTATACATACTTATACTGCCTACACATACACACATATACGTGTATGTACAAAACGTAAATTCTGCAGACCGATAAGATTGAGCGAGCCGAGTCCCGGCTTGAAGAAGATGAGTGGGACACTGATGCATGGATGGCTTTGATGGCAGAAATGCAAAAGGCGAATATTGATACGGTGAGCACACACAAGTAGAAACACATGCGCAATAGGAAAATATAACAACCCACACCCACCCTCTCATATAGCCTCACACCAATTATAATATAGTACACATAATTGCATGTTCTATTCGTTGTACCCTCATACAGCGAATTAACTCATATATTCAACGAACCACATACTAAACCAAAGCGTATACCTACACTTGTGCACCACATGTCCTTTCAGGTACGTTGTTACTTTGGACGATTTTTGACGAAATTTCCGATGGCAGCACGGTATTGGAAATTGTACATTGAGAAGGAGATTGAAGCTAATAACTTTTCACGCGTAGAGAAATGTTTTCAGGTACGAAATTATTCACATGCACATAAGCACACACATCCTGAACGTATATATGTACAAGTTGTGATATGCACTCACATGATATGCACACTACAGACACTTCTACCAGACATTCCGAACGTAGATCTCTTCAAGCTGTATCTCAAGTACATGAAAGAGTCCAAGTCAAGTCTTCCCAACTTCAAAGAGACTATGAAGACCGCATATAAGTTCTCACTCGATCAAATTGGCCTAGACTTAAACGCCACTTCTGTAAGTTGGAAGTTTTGTTTGTTGTATTAGCGAATGTGTTCCCGTTTAAAAGCTTGTACTGACGCATGTTTGTTTTCATAACTGTACAAACAAAATTCCAATGTCTTCCTATCTTTGATACTTGTTCATCTTTGATACTTGTTCATAAATGGTTGTCGAACAACAGGTATGGCAGGATTATATAGAGTTTTTAAAAGAGTGGGAGACCACGACACAGTACGATGCCAGTACAAAAATGGTTGCTCTGAGAGAAACATACCAACATGCAGTAGTCAACCCAATACAAAATGTAGAAGGCTTTTGGAAGGAGTATGACCAATACGAGAACGGACTTAATAAGCTTACAGCTAGAAAGCTCTTACAGGTATTATAAAAATAGTTGCAAGTATATATATGGTGTAGGCATAAAAATTGATATATAGATAATATAGATAGGCTCATGCACATATATGTTCTTTAATTTTTCAAATACATTTTTACTTATGTGTATTATACATGTATGTTGACAAATTGATCGTAGAGTTATCAAGTATATAGTATGTATGCATGCATGTTGATACACTGCAGCCACTTGAACTTCTATTATATGCAAATTAACTACACGTTTAGGATAAAAGTGCGGCATACATGACTGCCAGAGCTGTTTTAAGAGAAAGGCGGACACTATTTGAACGAATTTCCTCCCGACACCTAGCTGTTCCGCTCAAAGGAACTTCAGGTGAAGCCCAACAACTTGGCCTTTGGAAGCAATATATTGGTGTGTGCCCATACAAAAATATTCGAAAAACAAATATGTAAAATACCCAAACATATATAAGCAAACGCGCACACGAATGTATACACTCGAACGAAACCCACACATACACTCATAACCATACCCGTACGGGCGCCGACACCCACACTCATACGCTCAACCACATGCTTCCCCATACTCTCGCACACACATACGCACGCACACACGCACACACATCATGCTATTTTCTTTGAAAGTATTGAGTTCGTAGAATCGAAACTTCTCCCGCATTTTATATCTACGGTCGTTCTGATATGGCACAGAAAGTATATCATATCAACAGTCTACCCGAACAACAATTTTGTGTGTGTCTAAACAACTGTATTTCTCCCTTGTGTTGTATGTTAAAATACTTGTATGCTATCCGCGTATATAATGTGAAATAGCATGGGAAAAATCCAATCCTCTAAAGTATGATGACCGGGATATTGGAGTCTACAAGCGTGTGGTATTCGCTTACAAGCAGTGTCTCATGCTGTGGTATTATGCTCCTGAGATCTGGTATGTATGCCAAGTGCATTTCTGTGCATGCATATACAAACATGTGAATAGTACACCGAGCAAATACACGGGTATATCACGTTATATAGCGATTATACATAGGCCATGCGCAACGATATGCACACTTCATATATGAATGCACGGTAAGTACTATCAGTAAACAGGTTTACACACACATGTATGCCTATATTCTACAGGTTTGAATACTGCCAATACGTAGGCGAAGGTCCGCCGCATGGACCAGAAGTCTCAGCCCCTGGTGCCACCATAGAGTTTGAGAAGGCATCGTCTGCACTCCCTACATCACAGTTATTAGCTTTTTCTTTCGCTGATTATGAAGAAGTATGTTAATGTATTGATGTACTGTGTATATTGATCAACGCCCTCCGTATCGCAGCTAGTTTTCTCTTTGGCTTGATTGAGAAGAGGGATAAGTATATCTGTTTTGTACGTGTATTGCGTATGACATATATTTGTGCTTTCATACATGTACGTCTGTTGTGTTATGTTTACACGGATGTTGTTGAGAAGCTCATTGCCGATAATGTTACACTAGGTTGAAATCTGCGTATGTTATGTACGTTTAAGTTGTCTATGTTCACCTGTATTTATTGTATAAGTAATTTAGATATATTTGGTAATCTTTTGCTCCCTACCTTCACGCATCTGAAAACACTAAACCCATAACAATACGAACTACGTACTGCTCTTACTTATTTACACACAATACACATGTCACAGATGTTTATAGTTACATGCTCTCTCCGTAATACATTTACAGAGCAAAAAGAATCTCACGAAAGCTACGGCCGTGTATGAGAGAATTTTGTCGTACAACGATCTTGCAGACCCTACCCTGGTACGTAAAATTCATATTACATACACAGATATTCGTGTACTGTGTATACACAAAACCGATCATGTTCACCATTGCTTGCACGCGAAAATGATATAAATACGCACACAATGTATATGTTCAGGTGTACATTCAATACATGAAATACAAACGACGTAGCGAGAGTACTGAGGCCGCTCGAAAGATCTTCAAACGTGCACGATCGGACAAGCGAACTGGTTATCAATCATTTGTTGCCGCAGCTCTCATGGAATACTTTGGCACGAAGGTATCACATAGAAATGTGCACAATTTGATGAAATTTGCGTTGTACAAGGTCCGTTGTTGAAGAATCCCTTGTGAAAATTTGCACTGAGGATTTGATTCATATGTCTGCATGTTTACTTGTTCTGTTTCTGTGCGTGTATATCGGTTATTTGTATGTGTGGTGATTTTGTGTGCTTATGGTGATATAGATATGAACCATTTATTGCTGAGGCTCTCATAACTTTTTGAACTTAATATATTGTGTACATTTATATATGTAATTGATATGTATTTGCTAGACGCCTGCACCGAATATGTGTAGCTATAGTCATGTACCATTGAGTAATAGGTATATACATCTTTGAAGCAAGACGTTGTACGATAATGCACAATTGTAGTACACTGTCTAGCAACACACCATACGGACAGTCATGTAATATCATTCTGTTGCTTCTCGTCCCTCCTTCACCCCGCCCCCTACGTACATACGAACGGACACACACTACGACCAACAGAAACCGGTGGTATCAGCAAATATTTTTGCACTTGGATTGAAAGCGCACGGAGCCAAAGTGGAGTATGCTTTATCGTATCTAGATTATCTTTTGCACTTGAACGAGGTACATAGTAATATCCTTTTGTCGTATATGTGCAATCATGGGCGCAGTTGTGTATGCATTTGTACATGCAGGTGACAGTAGATGGATACAATGTGATTCTTGGTTCACCTTGTGCACGTGAATGAGGTTTGTCACATAATGGCCAATGTTAGTATTCATAGCCACGTAACACACAAGTACACCAGCACTGGTTTTATATTCATGAATAAATACATACACAATGTGCGCAGGCACACATATATACAACTCTTTCGACACTCACTAGATACATATATGTAAGCACCAGTGCGTGCAAACGTTTTCGTTCACCACATACTTTGCTTGTTGCTTGTACATGTAGAGTAATAATACTCGAGTCTTGTTCGAGCGACTTCTTATGACCGTACCTCCTGCAGATCAGGCCCCCATATGGTATGCCCAGTCTCCATGTGCATTTCTGTTCATTCTTGTACACGTATACTTTCCTTGCATTTGTCATTTCCACACTCATCAGGTGTGATGGTATGCCCTGTCTCCATTTGCATTTATGTTCATTCTCGTAGACGTACACTTGCCTTAGATTTATCGTAGCCGCACTCATCAGGCACTCCTGTACATGTATACACTTGTATGCTTAATCGCTTATGCGTATATATTTGCGTACTGCATGGTCCTCCATTTGCACTCGATGCTTTATACGTTTACTTTTGTCGTAGTGCACATCGTTGTTGCACGCGAACTTGTCTTCTAGGAGTTGTTTTTGTTAGGGGACGTGAGCCAGTATCAGGTAGGACGTTGGTAGGGAAAGGTGGTTTTTTCATTTCTGGAAAGAGAGTGTACTTACTGTATCGTAATTCATTCTTTGCTTGTTTGTTTGGGGGTTGGTAGGCAAAAATATCTTCAGTTCGAGGCCGACTATGGAGACTTGACGGCTGCTCTCAGTGTTGAGAAGCGGAGGCAAGAGGTGGTAAATGAAGGTATATTGCAATGCATTGTAAGTTAGCAGTATTTTGTACGTATAGCGTGCGTATATGTCTGCGTACACTCACCTATATATTATACGAACATCGCTTATATATTCATATACAAAGAATGTACGTTTCTATAGTATAGCTACGTCCATATGACTCGTCAGTATTCACTGATGGGTGATAATACCTGCACATCTTATACGTGACTGTAAGTATACGTATACAGTATACAATAAAATGTTATTTACCTAATTGTACATGCAGGCAAAATTGATCCTATCTGTCACTCAATTGATCGGTATCACTACCTGGATCTTTATCCTGTGGACTCGTCTGACCTTGACCGTGTGGGGTATCATCGTTTAGCACCAACGGAAGCTAATGCTGAAGGCGCGCACACAGTTGTTAGTGCCACAGATGATGTCGATCATATTGTAAAACTGGTATGTCATATTGCAATCACGCATACATATACACACATATATACATGTACACATAAAACATATACATAAGCAATATACTTATATGCATACAGGACTTTGTCGTGCCAGACATCAAATGTCTGGCTGTCTTCAACCCAGAAGAAGGTGTAATTGGACCCCTGGCTGGACCAAAATCACTCACGGCACTACTAACCAACTTACCGCCGCCATCTTCATTTGTGGGCCCTTATGTCAGTGTGGACGCGCTCATGGAATGTATGTATGCTGGTGATGGTGTGTGCGTATGTAGAAAACCAACTTGCATGCTTTGGTGCCAAATGTTCTACTAAACACATCAATTGTCAACATCGTTAGTTTTAGGTGAAAGTACGTGGTTAGTGTAAGTGGCTGAATGTATGTGCATGGTTGTGAGTTGAGAACTTGTATCAGTGAATGGACTGCCTCTGCGTGGCTACGTGAGCTATCAGTAGCCCATCTCATTATTTGGGCAGTACCCAAATGTGTATTATGTATGTCGACAAACGTTCGAACATGAACGTATTCTATCCGTATTCGTTTCTTCAATGTTTATGTGTATGTACATACATGTGCTCAACAACGCACGCTCATTCTCACACTCTCGCACTTACACGGTGGCACACGCATACCTAAACGCACGATATAATACACGCAACATACCACCCAAAATTACACGCTCACATGCAATTGTACACTATAATTGCATGCTGCTGCTATTACATACTACAATTGCAGATTTAAACACACACAATATGAATAGCGCAGGAACACTTGATTATGTACTCATACTGGCATATACATTACCACCCGATTGCATAGCATTGGCACCTGCAGATGATGGCTCACAGGTCATTGATGGAGATGACCGTGACGATGATCTTTCTTTGGTCACGGAAGCCGATAACACACCGTCTACGTCAAGTATGTTTGTAACGAAATGTACTTATATATGTTCATGCACTTGCATGCATACATTCTGGCCTACTACATGTATCTGTGTGTTTATTGCGCACCTTTTATTTTCACAGCATTGAACGGTCCAGTTAAGAGAAAGAGGAAAAGCGGGGTACAAAGCGATAGTGACGGGGAAACTGTATCGTCCTCCGCTGGAAAGGCTAGACGTCCAGTGAATATATTCAACAAGCGCATGCGCCATAATATACAATCTGGTGCCTGAATTGATACATACATGTATTAACATATACACAAATATTTGCATATACAACGTTAGATTTTATTAAAGCATGGTACGCCTTACAACGAAACAAGTGACAGGTAATACTTACCTTCCATGATGGGATATATAGTAGGAGAATCAGAATACAATTGTGTTTGAGCATACTCACAAAATACCTATTTATACGAACACTCATTTAAAACACAACTCATAGCCCCTCCTTTTATACATTACTTCTGAATATCAACATGTTGGAGATCTTACTAATCATCTTAATATTGTTTAAACCGGCATTCGGTGCTGAGATATGTTGTGACGAACAACTACTAAAAAGGAAAGTACTTCCGAAGCAATGGCGTATAAAAGAACAATATATATACATTCTGTGTATGCATTTAATAATTTCACTATGCATTGTGTGTATGCGTTTACTATTCCTATGCATACGTGTGTTAGCATGATGTTAAATTACATGAAACAACAACCGCGTTTATGTGGATCTCTAAATACTTCCGTAACAAAAGTATGGAAACGTATTGAACGTACGAGTGCACGTACTAAAAGTTACATGCTGATCATGACTTGGAGCATCCTGTTGGCACTTTATACTGAAGCTATGCATGCTAATTCAAAGAAGATTTCAGTTATTTACTAATAGAAGGAATGTGGTTTAATCGCAATCAAACTCCCCATTCATAGAACTGCGTGTTTAGCCTTCTTTCTATTCATAATGCTGGTAAAATTGCTGCAAGTATGGTTTGGGCATCGTGTATGTAGAATACTTTTACTAGGATTTTAGCTTGCAAGCCCGTCTCATGTGCTTTTATCCAACACGTTCATTAGCGTTGATTGTAAGTATCCCTTGTACCTACACACACACGCATACTAAAGCACCTATACATGGGAATGTTTATTTTATAATATTCGTGAAATCTCGGCAAACAAGTGTACGTCTATACAATATAAAAGTAGCACGTCAATTCATTCACAATACGTAAATACTAGCATTAAGATGCACAGTTAAATGTCGACACACCCACGCAGTCATGTGTACTTCCACCCACCGTAAAAATGCGTGCACATGGATGTATGTGAATGCATACATATCATAACATCATCACACACAGCATGAAAATCGATTCTTCGTTCTACACCGCCTCTACGCCGTCTCATCCTATCTATGTGCAAATCAAGAGGTCTGGCGTATTACGAATAAATCGGAGGTTTTGTGCCTATCAATGTGACATTCAAATTATATACGTACATTAATAATTGTACAAATTCAACCATCGTCGATTATACGATCAAATCTCTCGACGACGCACTGCACTTCCGTGATAAAGGTGTTTTTGAAGAATCTTTCCATATAATAGACGCGCAGAATATAGCGACTGCGGCTGTTGCGTACACGAAGCAGCAGACAATTATTGTGAAAAAGATTAGGAACCAATATCCACATCGGTGTGCGCGTGTGGGTTTGGAATCAGCCAGATCACGATCCGGAGTTTGCCAAGATTCTCCGTAATTCGTTTCAAGCTGTGAATGAATATGTAAGTAAGTAAGAAGTAGATATGTAGCCAAGTATGTAACTCAGTAAGTCCGGAGTTTGCCAAGATTCACCGTAAGTCATTTCAAGCTGTGTATGCATATTAAGTAAGTAAGTGAGAAGTAGGTATGTAGCTAAGTTTGTAACTCAGTAAGTCCGGGGTTTGCCAAGATTCATCGTAATTCGTTTCAAGCTGTGTGTGTATATGTAAGTAAGAAGTAGGTATGTGGCCAAGTATGTAACTCAGATAGTAAGTAAGTGTACTTTGTGTCTTCATTTAGTTTGTGTGTGTGTGTGTGTGTGTGTGTGTGTGTGTGTGTGTGTGTGTGTGTGTGTGTGTGTGTGTGTGTGTGTGTGTGTGTGTGTGTGTGTGTGTGTGTGTGTGTGTGTGTGTGTGTGTGTGTGTGTGTGTGTGTGTGTGTGTGTGTGTGTGTGTGTGTGTGTGTGTGTGTGTGTGTGTGTGTGTGTGTGTGTGTGTGTGTGTGTGTGTGTGTGTGTGTGTGTGTGTGTGTGTGTGTGTGTGTGTGTGTGTGTGTGTGTGTGTGTGTGTGTGTGTGTGTGTGTGTGTGTGTGTGTGTGTGTGTGTGTGTGTGTGTGTGTGTGTGTGTGTGTGTGTGTGTGTGTGTGTGTGTGTGTGTGTATGTGTGTGTTTGTGTGCATATATATACACTGCTTACCTGGTGTTGTATGTCACTTACAGTAGGAACCATCACCTTTATTGTTTGTATTCTTCCGTCTTTTTTCCTCGTTTCCGCTGCAGCTTCATATTCTGGAGCGTCGTATTTGAAAGGAGCTATGCACATATCCAGTGCTAAGTCATACCGAACATGAACAACAACATCGACTCCCAGTCGTGTATTCTGAATAATGAGAGCGGGAATGCAAGTGCGACCAAAATTGAAAATGAATGGTATACATGGTGGTGATAATTAGGCAAGGAGACAAGAATACTTGTGTTTGTCTGTGTGTGTTTACATAAGCAAGGGTAAATGGATGACCGAACACGCCCATAATCTACATTTGTTTTGGAAGATGTGCATACTTAATTTACGTACCGGATAGAGTTTCCGGAGATTCTTTCCCTTGTACACTCTAAGACGCATGTAAAAATCCTTTTCGTTTTTGTATGGAGGGCGAATTGGCACCTCGGGTAAGATCTGTGAGAGCCAAGGTTTAAATACCACTTGCATCCACTCTCCTGATGTCATTCCGCACAGCCTGTATGTTTATGTTTATGTATGGATGTGTGTGTAAGAGTGTGTTTATATAACTATAGCCATGCATGTACTTCTGTTATATGAACACAAATGATTGATTGCTTTAAGTAATTTAAAACACTCACATGCCACGCTCGTGTCCTGGCAAGGTCAACTTATCGGCCGATGTAATTTCCTCACACAAGTATTTCTCAAACTCAGTTCCTTTAAGTATATGAGCGTTTCTCCATACAGGAATACCAATGTCCTGCGTAAATTTTCATGTGTATTAAATGAGCACCTGGGTATGAATTACATGTTGTGATATGCACCATATAGATTTCTCGTATGTCATGTCCAGGCACTAGTTGCATGAAACTGAAACCATAAGCGTTAACGATTGTACTCAGATCGGAAGTACTTACCACATCACTATCACCAGGTAAAAATCCCCCATGACGGCGGAGGCCTAGAGAAGTACCCGCTTTCGTAAAGAAGATAAGACCAGTCTGTTATACATGCCCACATACACACGTCACATATGTATACACACACATACACACACATGAAAGTGAGCTGTAAGTTTAGGGATATACGTGCACTTACTATAACATGAGAATGGTATATGCACACGCAGGCCTGGTGGGAAGTGCATTCTTACTCTGCAGATTATAAACACCAATACTGGAATGCGCACAAAACCCAAAATAGGTATTTAACGTGTAACTGAGTGCCAAGTCTATGTGCACCTGTGTAAGCTCGTTGAGAAAAGTTGCCGCCAGCGCAGCATCATCTTCGTTACTATATGGTAGTAACACTTTGTCAGCCCATTTACACCTGTGTGTGTTTTACAAGCATATGTATAAAAGTATATTCTAAAATGTATATTAGTGCATTTTCGATTATGTTGGCCCATAACAATTTAACAATCTACATTTGATACTAAAAGCATTGGATATAATATACGTATGTCGCGTATGTAAATGTGTAAAAGTACACATAGCCATGTGCGCGTGTACATGTGCATGTGGATTAAAGTAGTGTGGAGATGTGTATGGTTGTGTATGCCAACGTAAAGTGAAAGTTGGTTTTACATACATACATCTATTATCATGCTCACATGTGTAAAGCGAGTACCTTTCAAATTGGTTGTTCTGATGGTTATCATATTCGACGGGTACCGATCGCTTTACAGCTAATATTTCACGGAAGGCTGTTTATATATCAATGTACAAGCATGCTCTTTTAAAAAACACCAGATATATCTTAGTGAAAGCAATATACATCATGCACAAAAGATCGCAAATCCAAATATGATTTAACTCAATACTAACAAGTATTGCTACATTTGGGTACCACTATATATTAACAATCCGTAGAAAGCACAAGAAAATATACTGATATACCGTTTATTCTCTTTGTTGGTGTATGGCGCATGATCCACTCTGCGTATCTACCAAAAGTTGGTGATTCCATACAAAGAAAAGCAACTTGAAACCACAGCGTTGCACCAAAAAAAATAAGGAGCAAAGTTCCAAGCCTGCATTCGCAAATATATACGATACGTGTTTGGGCTTATACACAGGATTTCTACATTGCGCAGAGTAATGATATGATTAAGATGATTATTGACTTCATGATGTATTGTCGGAGTTCTTCTAATTAGGTTCAGAAAATCTGTGTCTCAGAATACAAACATATACGACGGCACGTATACAACAGTGATTTGCTTTGTCATTGTTGTGAACGTGTTGAGTAGTTATGATTGTTCTTTTAACATTCTTAAGTCTGCTTGTAAGCGTTGCAACCCTCACATTTGAATGATGAAATTTCTTGAGAGGCTGTTTTTTTATGCACTGAATTTGTTTGTTTTCAACGTTACATAGACGCAAAGACAAACACTAGCACAACACCTACAAGAAATGAAGCTAGTTCTTGTGTTGCATACAGTATTGAATTCGGTCTCTCCTCGTGAGACACTGCTATATATGCATGTACAATTCAAACACATCACTCCACCCAACATATATACACTCGCACTTGCTTGCACTAAAAACACCAAACTATAGAGCTACCTTTTTGAACTACTAGAAATGAATCGAATATTCTTGCTTGAGTGCAGTATATTATTGCTGGACATTTTCTGTGGTTTAGTACCACACAACTCTTCTTTCTTGATCTTGAACATGTCCGTCGTTCTTGGTGGTTGAGATGATGAAGAGAGTCGAGTAAAACCTGAACTCAACAGATAGTCTTCATATACATTGAACACATTTGTTTTCTTGATGAACGTATTCAGTGTAACCCAGGTGTCTGGTTGTGAATAAGAAGTTAATGCACTTGGCTTTGTCTTTCTCTTTCCGTATATATCTTTAGGCAGAAGAAGCAAGTGAATGAATGTTTGCTATTTTTTGTTTTTCTGTTTGACAAAATCAATAACTATGGTAGTCTAGTTAAGAGAGTCACTTGACTTGTCCCTAGCAACAATGAGTTGCAACCAATCAAACCGTGTACTTCTATGCGGAGTCATTGTATCTCTGAATGTAGACTGTACAGAAAAGGAAATCGGATTATTGCAAAAACACCGTCGTTTTGTGTACTCGCAGTGTTGCTTGCCTACTGTCACGTGTAAGTTGTAATTTGGAGCACGATGAACATTAAACTAGTTGTTTACAGATCTCCAATTAAATATCAAAAATTCGTTAACCGTGACGCGACAATTATTAAATTGATAACCATGTAACTACCTCTACCATAAAGTCGCCTCGATAAAAGTTTCTTCGTTGAGTTTTCAAATTGTTTTATTAAATCACATGAACTACATCCTTAAATTTACACTCATCTTGTGTAAAGGTTCATCCATGTGTATGCTTTGTTATTCAATCTCGAGTCAATGAAGAGATCACCTGTCCTTGGCGTGCGGCTTCTTTTGTCATTCTTGTATATTCACAAGTTCTGATATGTCTGAGTTCATAAGAGGATTTGACAGTTGTATGTATCCGACATACTATATCTTCTCTGTCTTCTTTCGCCGTCTTGCCTTTAGCACGCGGCGTCACACGCTGCCTCGCAGAGTGACTTGAGGCTAGAAGTTAAGGCGCTGCATGTCAAGTAGCAGGCTGATTTGCAAATGGAGGAGGTCACCGATTTAGCCTGGTACGGAGCAACCAATTGATTGACAATACTGGTTTGCTGGTCACTGGTGAGACTGGTGGTATCCTCGACCGGTTGCGCTGCGACCATGGAGCAGGCTGAGGACGCGGCGACGATTACTGCGATCTTCTTCAAAAGGGAAACCATTGTGAATGTTGCTTGAGTTTTTTTGTTCCAAGTCGGCAATTTGATGTGTTTGTATTCATTCACTGAAAGACTGCTTACTTTTATAGCCCTGTGTTTCCCAAATTGGATACCATTCTCAGGATCCCATGCTCCTGGTGCGTAATAGGATTTTCATTCTCCTGGTCGATGGGAAGTTGTGTACCACTGTTTTTTTCAGAACAGAAGTCCCCCATACGCTGAGCAAAATTTTACTGCAGGATGACTTTCATTTGTATTTCTCCGTGTTGTAAAGCGCTATGCTTGTTCTTCTTGGTAACATCTCGAGCGCAAATTCTTCCCAAGTACGCAACATGCGTTAATGTTTCAAGATCCACAGAGCAACCTAAGTGTCGAAGGCAACATATAAAACTTGCGGCGTAAATATAGAGTTGAACGGTCTTACTGTCGAAAACTCAAGAGCATAGGTTTTGGCCGTAGGGGATGTGATTCGCGAATAGTAATATTTATTGGCTAATCGTATACGTGGTTGTATGTTTCGTTTGTGTATATTATATTGGTCTGCCAGTGTTCTTAATTGTGATATGGCAACGCCCTTGTACCTTCTGTAGCCAATACTGTTCCGGGGTGTTCTCCAAATTTATGTCACCCCATCGTTCAGTGCACACCTTGTCATTGTCTTTTACATTTCTGTGATTGGAGATAAATCTAGACTCTTTTTAATAGACCAAGACAGATCTTTCCCCCCGTCTACACTTGATACATCGATGGTCTGAAATGATTGATACCCAGCAGATGAATGTACTCTAGACCTATGCTCATAAAGCAGTTAGGATTCCTTAATACAGCTTCACCAACGGTAACGAAAGTAGAATTCTAAGGCGCAGGTTATGGGAAGTCGTGATTGTACTCAAGAGTATAGCACGGCCTTGAGTACATGCCTTCCTACAGTACTTCAAATCAAATATACCATCAAGAATATACATCTTCACCAACGGTAACGAAAGTAGAAATTCTCCGGCGTCTTTCCTGTTGGAAAATGGACACTGTTCTGAGAATTCTATGGCGGTTTTATGTACTATTGGTATTTAAAACAGTAAGTCAGCAATATGACAGGCGTACAGGCAAAGAAAGCGAGATTTTCAAAGAGGAAACTACATTCTTCTCATCACATATGATCAGTGTATGCGGACGTAGAAGTTTCTAACTACTTATCAGTATTAAAGTTTGTTGAAACCTGTGTTGTTTCACTCCAAATTCTGAAGAGATAATCGAGGTACTTGAGTTTTAGCCTCCTCGGCATAAAGTCTGCGTAGGTTTAGTCATTATACTTTTCAGCGCAAGAACTAAAAAAACCAAATTCTTGAGTTTGTAGTGTGTTGAAATCTGTGCGCAAGGTCAATCACATTATTCTTTGGAATGTACGTACGTACTGATGGTAATGGTTTTTTGTCATGCTGATATGTATAACTCAATACTGTTTGAGACTGTACAAAAGAAAAGGAGCACATGATAATCAAAAGAACGATGAGTGCCCCCATGACTTCCAACTTGTGAGATTTCACATCTGGACAATTCAGAAACAAAAACTAAGTATGTGATGTGATGAGTTGACATTTTTGGTCAGGAGTGCTTTATTGTGCATATCAAAAACTCTTCGACAAATAAGAATCACGAAATTTCCTGAATGTCCACAAGCATGACGACTAAAAACCAGTAGATAAATAGTAAGTATACTTATGTATTTTCATGGTAGGAATTCATGTGGAAGTTGACCTCACGTATGCAAATACACAGACTCCGTATTGTATAAGCAGCAATTCGTTTGTATTAAACATTTTTATCTTCGTATTTATACATGCAAACACGCTGCACCGCAATAGCTAAATATTTGTGCACGCACAAAGGAAACCTGGCGTTTGGTGGGCACGAAATCCGACAGCAATGCTATAATGGCACCAGCAACCTAGGCATGAGGGAACGCACATAGATGTGTGAGGCAGGTAGAAAAATTGTTTCTGCACGGTTGCACGATACGTCCACAGTCTACGCACTACGCACGTAGCTACACTTACAACTAAATCGCTCTAACGCTAGGGATTGCACACAGGCTACGTAATACAGACAAATAACAATAACTGTTCTCTATGCCAATTATTTCAATGCAAGTGCATGAGATGGTGCATCCCTGTTAGGAGTTTGAGTGGTCTACATAAGTGCACTGAATCTATTCTAGGTCATTAAACTTGAAAGAAAATCTCTTGAAATGATGATTATTCACACTCTTCTTAATATAAACCGTGCATGCATAGAATACGTACCAGGAGTCCCCACAAGGTTAGGACTATGATGCCCAACAATGTGTGGAGAGAGTACAGATTGGCAATGGCAGGTGTGTGCTGATTATGAAACATGAATACAGCCATTACACCGACAACGGCAATAGTAAACCCGGTGACCTGAGTACAAACCAGAAAAAACTATTCAGAAATTTAGATTGTACGTTTTCGATGTACGTGGATACCTGTATATTTTGTTGGTGTTCGTACAGCCTTATGTTCTCATGTGTTTTAAGCTGAACCGAAGGGCAAGCAAGGTTTCTCTGTGTATATTAACATACGATAAAAATAAATACATGCATTTCGTATCTTTTCGTTCTTTGGTTTCTTCGCCCACATGCGTATACGTATGACACCACATCAAACATCACTCACTGTCCACAAAAGCTACGTACTACCACGTTTGAACTAGATTTGGGGATCAGCATTGATGAATTATTGGTGTGTATGTGGTTGGGTGGTGGGTGGGTGGTGGGTAGGTGGTGGTGGTGCATTGAAATTGGTGCTGTTGATGCTGCTGCTTGGTATAGTTGACTGGCACTGGGTCTGTCGGTAATTATTTAATAATATATACAATTCATAAAGTCGATCAGCATTGATGCATTCATCATCTTGTTTGCTTGCTTTCGGAGCTGTTGGGTGCGTAGCTTTACTTCACGACCGAATCTCTCGTTGTTGGCGGAATCGAAAACAAATGGGGTATTCTATTTATAAAAAGGACAGATAAGTCATTGATTGGCTGGTACACAAAGCGTTACAATGAGCCCCACCCTATACAACACACTTCACACACGCACAAACATATCTCACGCACATCCAGAAACACCTTACATACACAAATCCACCCTTCTCCCTCCTCCCCCTCTCACCTTATCCCTCTACCTTGGTTTCTCTATCCCCTCCATTCCTTGCGAGAAATTGTTACTCTCGTACACACTCGCATTTGATCACGTACACTGGCGCAAACGCACCCAAACGCATTAATATAGTATTACTCTCATACGCACCACATGGACCACGTGCACTGGCGCAAACGCACACAACCTCATGCAGTCACAGGTTTACAACCGATGGTTACACACTAGCTGATTAACCTTTCGCATATAGACTTACGCATCTCGATGTAGCTGTTTTAAGTGTTGGATCGACAACATGCCTCTCCCCGGTACATCAACAATAAAAGGTTTGGAATCACAGCCCGAACTGCAGAATCTGTACGCTCCATCTCCATCTCCAATACCAATCACACCATCTGCAGTTAAGGTAGTTAATCAGGACAGAGTTAATGTTGCATCGTTAGAAAGCTCTGCTGAAATAGTAGGGAATGAAATTGGATCTGTACATGTGGATGCGAAAGATAGGGGCACGGAAAGACAAGAAAACAACAGTATTGGTTTATATAATGGCATTAATGTACTCGACGATTCTAAAACTGACGGAATTGTCGACGATAATCAAAATGCAAGAATCTGTGGAGCAACTATAAAGCAAAAACCAGGAAGAAATCTACAGTACCAGACCTCGCCTTCCCAATGGAGTAAGACTGATTACGAATGTGGTATGTATTTATAGTGCGCCTGTGTGCGTAATGCATACTTAAAATGTAAAAATGTAATGAAGAATGCGTGTACAGCTGTAAACGTGTGCATGTGCGTATGTGGAAACATAACTTTGTGAACAATGTTAACATGTTTATTTAGTGCAATATGTCTTTAAGAATACTGACGTGTGAGAGTTTCGGAGACGGTGATAATGTCGAAGAAGAAGCTCCTATAGAGAGTTTGTAAGCATAGTCATACACTAGACATATGAACTTGTATACATACAAACTTGTTGCTCACATGCACGAACGAGCGCAATAGGTAATCTAGCTGACGATTTTCTAGAACTCTGGCCACCGACACCACCGGAATCATGTGCAAGCTTGGACAAGCATGACAACGTTAAGTCTGTACTCAATTCAGTGGATGAGCTACCAGCGTTAAAAGAATCGACATCTAAGTTTGCTTTAATTATACATGTTAAGGTAAACATAAGTATAAATTCATGCGTACATGTGGCTTAACATATACATATACCTACTCAAGTGACACGAAAGGAAAATTCGCTTCCATACAGCCAATACATTATCAGTCATACACACATGATACATAATTCATAAACGCACAACAGGAAGCAAAGGTAAAGCAATGGAACAACAATGGATTTGTCGACATGACTTTGTTCGCCAACGTACATGTAGGAAACGTAACTCAGCAAACATACACAGATGAAGGATGTGGAGTACATGCTCGATGGGACGAGAAGCTTATCTTGTATGTCCATTTTATATTCGCACTTTTCTTACGTACGTGAGTATGTGTATGAGTATGACAATTAATGTATATCATTACCATGTACCCGAACAGAGGTTTTGAATACCCGCGTGGATGTAAGTGAGAGTTTGGTGAGAACGTATGTGTAGATGGGGGTGCAGTATTCTTTGTTAGCGAATATGGTAGCAAATTAGCGAATCAGTCTCTCATGTTCAAAACATAAGCACGCAAATGGACAAATTTCGTATTCTATTCGTAGTAGACATGTTCGATGTATTCGCCAGGTCGGTGAGCGTGTTTATTTTGCATAGTTACGAGTATGCTTCGGAGGGAGTTTATGTGTTCCGTGTTGTTGTGTGTATACAAGATTTTTTTCGAATGGGAGCATGTAAACGTGTAGCGATCACATTCTGACTCACACGCACGTATACAAACACTCATGCACACCTATAATCATCCTATGGTATTATATAATAAAGCCCTCTGCATCCAGGTGTTTTTCCGGAGAAAATAATCGTCAACGTACGTGATATTGGGCTATTGGTGGAAACGGTGATTGGGGAAGGTGAGCTTTTTATCCTAGACGTGTATGAGAAAGGAACAGTAAATCATATTCTGCCAATCTATGGAGTGAGAGGGTTTGAGGGAAAAATTCGATTGACGATCACGTTGGCTGTATGTTTTGTTGTCACTATTGTACGTGCCTTTTTTAATTTGTGGTTCATTCTGCGTTCGAGTTTAATTGTCACATGCATGTATTTCTGTGATGCATTTAATATTACATGTACCTCGATCGTTTGCATCAGACATGTATATTACTTTTATGATATTAGAAGGATGGAAGAGAAGACTCGAATCATATCCGTGTCATCTTTTTTGACGCGTAGTTTCTTTTGTTTCATATGCTTTGTTGAGCTTTTTCGCCAGTGTACATAATGTTTTCTCTATGACGCTTGGCGACTCACACAACGTTATGACCAACTAACCAGTTGAATGCAGTGTATATATAGTTTTTGCGTGAACTCTAGGTTAGAAAAAAAAGGTGCAGAGATAGTGATCGTTTAAAAATCGCACTTCGGTAAATTTGTTTAAAATATTCTCCTGAATGTATGTGTTTATTTGTACGCATGAAGTGCATTTACCTGTGTAGTTATATCGTGCGTGTTGACAGCGAATGTCTACCTATATGAGTATACTCTCAAAAGGACGTACCGGATATGTAATTTGTAAGAACTCACAATCGAACATACATTTCAATGTATTTAGAAGGAGAAAATACAACGGTCGCCCAGAGATGGTTCACAAATCACACCAATAGATGAGCATTTGCCGGTAATGGAGTGCGTGATATGTAGTTGTAGTTATTCTTGGCTATGAATACTTGATTGTTAAGTCTCTAAAATGTGATATATAGCAATTGAGACCAAAATAGATTGATAATCAACACTTGCCTACTGAACCTATATGTCGTACGATGGTAAGCCTCCAAAACAATAACATCCACTCCGCATCCCACACACAGTATTTTTGCATACATATACCTGTTTACTTCAACTGTCCTCCTAATGAAGTCGCACATATAGCGGAGGAAATTCTCCAAAGCAATTAGCAATCCTCCAGACCTCAACCAACAGGGCCTGCGCAATTACATGACCATATATCCCACCGAATAATTAGATCTCTTAAATTATTCATACGTACTTTTCACGAACAACAGTCAAAATCGCCATCTCCAAAGCTCCTACCTGTATTGGTTTCAGACAACGAACCAGATCAAAGCGAAGACGACCAACTACCATCACATGCTTGCTCAGAACCATCCAACACACCAACAAGCAGAAGTACAAATCCAACCACAATAGCGACTACGCAGGGGACGTGGAAACGGAGCCCTTCTGAACGTGCAAAGGAGCATACAGGCGAGAGCGGGCTTAATACCACATACATGGAAACCGCATCAAAATATCCACAGAATAGCACAACTCGCACGAATATTTATTTGGACATAGGGGCGCACAACAAGCCGAGTGATACGGATATAAACAGTCTACACGAAATGTTTCCAAATCTGTCTATTGATGTTCTGGAGTCTGTTCATGTCTCGTGTGGAATGGAAATCAACGCCACCACTGAAGCGCTGTTAGAGGTTTCCGGGATGCTAGATCCTTAACATGCTCATATAGCGATACACACAGTTTCTATGTGCCCATGTCAACAAGTCTGGTTGTTCAAAGCTTCGGCCGTCGTCTGTCAGTAATATATAGAAACATACATACAGACCGTCGGAATAGAACGGATACGTCGAAGAGTTCCTCAAACGTTGTAGCTTGCCTTTTACTTCGCGTATGGGTATCTGTATGCTTTCACAATACAGGTCTATGTAATATGACTACGGTGAGCAGGAACAGTGCACTTCTTGCTGAAGCTTAAAATAGGTCGTATATTGTGCAGAATAACAGGATAATGAGCGGCGTGAAATTGTGGATTATTAGTTTTTGGCTCCTTCAAATGACATCTCCATTTTGGTATCAGATGTATAAACATAGTTAGTGAATAGTTTAATTAAACCTTAAATCAGACTTTTCAATCAAATTCAACCCTCGTTTCTTTCCTTTTCAGATTGATTATACTATGCATATATGAGCGGTAGTCATCAACTGCCTGTAAGATGGAATTCCGCGTCGCCAGCATGTATTACCAGTATGTGTTACAAGAATAAAACCTATTCTCGTTAACATCAAGTTAAGGTAATTTATTATAACTTGCATACAATGCATTGTTCTAATATACTATATTTGTGTGTGGCAACGTGATGACCTCTATATTAACACCAGATTGTATTCGTCATTAATATTCATATCCTCTCTGCGGAAAATTTGTAGAGAAAGTGTTGTTGTTCGATAGGATGCTTCCGTATTCTAGATTCGAGCATTTCTGATCGTACGCCAGTTTCACCCCTCTGCGTCTGCACCACCCCTCGGTAGGATTCGAGAGAACGACACACAATCAAATAGCCAGGACACTGTTCTTGTGCAGTGTGGTCGCAACTCAAGTTCTGGGTCATCCTAATAGAATTGTTTGAGTTTGCATGAGAGTAAGAAACGAGAAGAATTTTTTTACGTTATAGGAACGCAACGTACATACAAAAAATCGACACAAACACAGATTCAGATGTAACATATACCTACCTACATACACAAACACACAAGTGCGCATCCCATACAAGATCCCAGAGATACGCAACACCCGTGATTGAAAACATGTACCTACCTCCACGCAAATCGTATAAACAGGCTTTCGGTTTTTTTCACTACGTCCATTAAAGCAAGGTTTAGTAAGAACCGATCCACCTGTATATTTGGAGAAAGTTAAGAATGTACATTTATAAATTATTACATACATATATATATGCAATATGCATGTATATGAATGTGCATGTGTACGTGTGCGTATGCGTGTTAGCCATAAGCCCTGCAGGTACGCTCATACCTCCATACTTAACAAGTCGGACTAGATCTCTCACGGGCGGAGAAAAGAGATCTTCGTTAATATTGGGGTGGAAATAGAACCAGATTCCGTCGAAAAGTGGTCTTTCCTGCTCAGTTTGAAGGAATAAATGAATACTTGGTTCAAGAGTTGGATACAGGGTATACGTAATCAACTCTTCGGTTGTACTTCTTTGGTTATACCAACATATGAAGGAAAATGCGAAGCGGTGTATTAACTGGGGTTGCAGCAATATAAAACTACATATAAAAGTAACATCCATCAAGATATACACAAAGAGAAGGCTTGTACAGATTTCTCAAGCTGGCAATATACCTACACAAACTCATATACACACACGATGTGAGCTCAAAATACCATCTGTATAGTTGTTCTGTCTGGAGCATTCGGCGTAGATCGATCCCCAAATATTAGAAATCTATCTTCAGGTAGCCATACATTGGCCGCCTGTGATTTTAGAATCCCTTAAACAAGGATTTCAGCATTGCGTATAGAATGAATAAAAAAAGCATATCATGCAACTCTACATTTGAACATGGTGATACTACGCGCACGCGCACGCGCATGAGTTACGCACCACGAAGATTGACTGTGCGTGTTACGTTCATTCTACAGAATAGAACTACAAATTTTAATGTATGTGATATGCAAACGCTCGGGAACGACTTCAAAGTTGAATGATACAATTGAACATTACACTTCAGATTCTAAGTGTGACAAATAGATCGGACATGCGTTCATGAGGCACGACACGTAGCAACGGAGAATATCTCAGACATAATGATGTCACTGAGAGTTCATGTTTACCTATTCTGTATTCAGGTGTAGGATATCACTTGCACGGATTAAAAATGATCATAAGCTGATGGGTTTGTACATGAACATTGGACATACAATCAAAAGAGACGATGTGCAAACCATTAAGTACTGCCCAAAGATATTTGAGGGTCCGTTTACAGCGCCGTTGATGATCAGTTGAGACTACAATGTGCGTAACTAGTATGCCCGGACAAAATGATAGATCGGTACGAGTGTGATGGTATATGTTGTGGATTATTAGGTGGAACAGTATTTACGAATCCATGTACGTAGTTTCAATCCGTGTGAGCGCATTCACATAGAACAACTTTCAAGAAAATCAAAATCACACATGCAGAACAAACACTGTGTTTATAACGAGAATTACACACATACGTGATGGTTGAAATTTCGTTACTACCGATCCGTGTAGCTTCTTCGTAACCTTTTCGAACATCAACTGGTGATTTGAAATTTTAGTCAACCCAAAGATAGTAAACGTAAGTGGATGCGACCAAAGATGGACTGGATTTGTGTATACTTTCAACGTAATCACGAATACGCCAAATCACCTCTCTCTACCATTGTGAATTGTTTCAATGTATTGAAAGGGATAAAAACAAAGAACAACCGTGGGACTTACGAGCTGACATCATGTACACTTAGTTGCACAAACACAGGATGAATATTCACAACCATCCAAGCACATCTATTATCATATCCCTATCCGCATTCGCTTACTTTCTTGTCACAGTCCAGTCCAGTCTGTAAGAGGATAAACCGTTCGGTATCTACATTGTTTTTCCTCGGTGTAGGTCTTGGTATATTATTTGTTGCTGCGGCGTTACTCTTAGGTCCATAAGTGGGAGCATATGGATATTCTTCACGTTCATTTCTGATATGTAATGATTTGTGTGCGTGTGCATGTGCGTTCGTATATGAACTAGAATTGGGAGTAGACTTGGATGAAAGCCCAACCATATTCCCTGACCCTGCGTGCGGCCGTATATTCATTGGAGTTGGTTCTATTTTCGGGGTATTTGCATAAGACCGTATACTTAAAACCGGGGGATCATCCGCCTGCTGTAGTGGTATATATGACAGGTATATATGACACATGGTTTCATCATTAGGCGTATTAGAGTGTAGCATTGGAAAAAGAGACCAAATCGGTGCTCTAAACTTTTTGTCGTCGAACGTTGAACACATCAATAGTGTCTTTTAATTGTCCCGAGAACGATTGAACGCAATCGATACACACTTGCTTTTTCGGTATGTATGCAGCATACGGTTTTTTAAAACCATGTGCGCCCATACTGTTCGTTATTCTTGGTCAGCTTATCGGGCATACACTCATGCACGCACATATCCTCGCACAAGCATGCACATGTAGAGCAAGTACGTCCGCATTATACACATGACATGTATATAGAAGAACAAACACCTGTACCTTGAAGGAACATATCGCTTCCCTCATGGTGTCAGTATCACAGTAGTATACTGGTTTGTGTTGATCGTCGTTCAGCTTATTGGGATCAGCACCATTCTGTATCGTAAGAAAAACCGTTTCACTAGGATTGATGGATGATGTATTTTTGCGAAAGTACTGCGTGCACGTGTTGATACATGCACTAGCACATTTGTACGTAGATGAGCTAAAGTTTATAGAGTTTAAAGGGTATAAGTGAAGGTTAGTGAGTGCACACAATGATGACCAGGCGATAGGGGATGGTCGGGGACGGTCTTCGGTATATATCATACCTCGAGCAAAAAAAGGGCAGCCTCGATCTCATTCTTGTCAATTGCGTCATGAAGAGGGGTCCAACCTTGGAAACCTGGGAACATTGAAAGGGCTAAGTTTAGGCAACCTTGGAAACATATATACAAATATACAAGATTACACTCTGAGCTGTAGTTGTGCGCTGAAATCTTGCATATATCATTATCCACTAGTAAAAACACGCATACTTTCATGAAGAAATATGTTTGCAACAGAATATAAAGTTTAGTCAATTTATAAACTATAGTGGTATTCCTTTACATCGATTCACGTGCTCACATGAATACTTAAATTATCTGAGAATGCGTGCATGCACTTGCATCATACCTCTTTGATTGATATCAGCTCCGTTCTGAATAAGAATCCGCATTATTTCTATATTTCCTCGAGCACATGCCTCATGCTGTCGTTATTTAAATATCAAAGGAAGTTGTATGAGTGTCAGAAATAGTATATGATTGCGTTTTCAAACAATGAAGTTTCTCATACGAGCATGCACAAATGCTAATTGTCTTACCAACGGGCTCCAATCAGCATTATCCTTCACATTAGGATCACAGAGGTAGTTCTGCACCATTTTTTCAACGGTTGAGACATTTCCTGAAACCCGTATTTAAATGGAGAGTATTCTTAGAGACAGCGGAGTGTCATTGTAATTATGTGATACTTGTGTGTAGAAAAGCATACATATGCACACGACCGTACGCGATTCCAGAGCCCTTAGTAAACAGTGTCATAATCACCACAGGTATAAAGGCATTTAGTGTTGAATATGATGCTTGGGCTTTTTGAGTTGTAGCAGTAACACAAGACGTAAGACTCACACTTAACGTTCGTATATCATATACAATCACATATATATCTCAAACATATATGTGTACCTCGAATAACAGCCCTGTGAAGAGCGGTTTCACCTTTCGGATTACGTTTCTCAAACGCACGAACTTGAGTTCGATGCTGTATAACATAAGGAAGCGAAGTTGTGTTTGAATATGCTTCACATGCTCAACAATGCACGTCGGATATATCCAAAGGTATTCAGAATATGCATGCACTGTGTTTCTTGACAAGGCGCGAGCTCCCGTTGAGTACACAAACCTTGTCGGAAAATTAGTGTTGCATACACTACGTGTATGTTATCATTTGAGTATTATATAACTCATATGTGCGTATTTCTATTTACGTATTTGATAAGTTGTCCATGAGGATGAAGCATACCTCATTTGATCCAGGCAAGGGCGTTCTTTTCGCTGGAGGAAACGACTCACGACCTATATACATCATATTAAGCACACAAAGGGTACAAATTACTTTGCTATCCCTATACACGCGATTGTTTTACGTTGTGTGTTGCGTTGCTATGATATGAGTATAGGTATAGATTCATATGTGAGCTAGTACTTTTTTTATTGTCGTACAACGAATAACTTATGTTTTCCACACACGAACAGTTATTCATGAGAAGACTGTACACAACAAAACCAATAAAGAAGAATATCACACCAATTTCTGCGCAAGTCTAATCGTTTACCTCGTTTCCGTTTATATTTAGTGGCTTGAGCCAACCCAGAAGAATACGTGACCTGTATATTCGAGAAGATGCAATTTAGTCCATACAATTGTATGCCCACGCTTTGACAATATAGGTTAGACGAATAAAATAGTTTAACGAGTTTGTGTACAGTTAGCGTCTCGTTTGCTGTGGCTCGGAAAAATACATACCACAGATGTAGAGTTTCTACGGTGAAGATTAAGCAAAGATGTATCCTCAACTGTACACCCGTTCAAATCTTCCTCCCTCCGAGTACTCCGTTTATTTATGTAAACTTTACATACCGGACTTTCATTGCCTTTTGCTTCAGTAGACAGTCGCGTTGTCTGCTTCCCTGAATTCTTATCAGAAGAGTTTACGATTTCTCCAAGAAAACCACACACTGTGTTTCTGTTTTTGATCTCCGCTACACGTGCTGTGTTTGCACTAAGCGGAGTGCGATTAGGTCTGCTGTAGGCTAAGTTTTTAGGATTTTCATTCTCAAATGAAGCCAACAGCAGAGGAGAATCTACCTCTTCATCAGTAATACAAGCATGTTCTACTGATTTAGAAAATTGTTCCTGCTGTGAGACATGCTGTGGTGTAAGCAGTGGAGTAAAATTACCGTTTACTATCTCTGTTAAATATAGGTAGCTATTCACTAGTGTCTCAATAAAATCGTTTGACTGGAAATCGCTCGCCCACGACGGGATCTGACACTCAGGGCACGATGCGTCAATGGTCTCATAGTAATCCGTAATGCACGTCAAACAGAAATGATGGTCACACTGTGGAAGAGAGTGCGGTGTGCGTTCAATTTTGTGACACAAAAAGCAAGTGATTTCCGGTAAGATTTCGGCCAGAACGGTCACAGTGTTCGTCCAGTTGGGCATTGTAGAGTTATATATGTACTTTTATATGCGTTTGCACTAATGTACATGCATGCATGTACAAGTTATATCCTGTTTTGAAATATTTATATGCTTCTCTGTGAATGCCGAAGCATAAAATTCATGTCTCTCTTATTTACGCAGATTTGAGTTGGATCGTGAGGGCAACATCAATTTAACGCTAACCTCCATATCCTACATATTTCTCTCTATATATATATAACTTATACATTTTTCTAACACAGGATATCCATGTGTGTGTGTGTGTGTGTGTGTGTGTGTGTGTGTGTGTGTGTGTGTGTGTGTGTGTGTGTGTGTGTGTGTGTGTATGTGTGTGTTATGTGTGTGTGTGTATGTGTGTATGTGTGTGTGTGTATGTGTGTGTGTATGTGTGTATGTGTGTGTGTATGTGTGTGTGTGTGTGTGTGTTGTGTACGTGTCAGTGTTTGCAAAAGCCCGCCCAAAATCCGCTCTTTACTTCGATTTTATTGGACACGCCAAAAGCCATCCTAAACGCTTACTGGAAGAGTAGTAGAATAGAAAAGTCGGAATATTCTGCGGAATATTCTAATTTGTGTAGGTACCGCTGTAATTTCCCGCCTTAACTTGCAACGGTGTTCGAATCATCGTTTTATTCAAATCTTAATCAAAAAATACACATTTGATGTATATATTGAATATTTTTCCGTGTGTAATTTCAGAGTGGTACACGGGTCAATTCTTGATTTAAACTATGCTACCAATATATTGAATATATATTTTGAATCATGAAGGTTACCGAAATCAAAACAACCTAACCTAACCTAACCTAGCATTGTTCGTTCACAGTGACACGTTCTGCACACATACATACACACACACAACCCCAAAACCTGAACGCACAGGTAGTCGACGTCCAGTTGTCTCCTAAACAGATAACCACTTTTATTTACAATTTTCACACACAGTATCTTAGACCTCCCTAAGTCGTCATTATGGTGAGTTCGGTACGTTGGTTCATGTTGACTCAGACTCAACAATGTACTAGCGCTCCGAACTATTCCGTGTATTTTTTCTTTAGTTTTGTTTAAAGTTGTAGTAGCACATATTGAGTGTCCAGATCTTCCATGAATTGATTCCCTTGGAATACAAGGTCTATTTATTTGTGTGTGGTATTTTCTCGCAGTGTTTTCTGTAAATGCTAAATTGAATTTGAATGCGCCTTTTATAATGTACTAACTTGAGCGAGGTTTGTTTAATGCTATAGAGAGAGTGCATTTCGATCCACATCGGTCAGGCTGGTTGCCAGATCGGTAACGCTTGCTGGGAACTCTACAGTCTCGAGCATGGCATCGAGAAGGATGGTCGCATGTCTGCCCAACAGATGGCCGAACCTTCCGAAGACTCTTACTCCACGTTCTTCAGTGAGACTGGAAGTGGAAAGCACGTCCCCCGTGCTGTGGTATGTATTTATGTGTCACTTATTATTATACAAACGCAAGGTTTGCTTTGTAGTATATAAGATAACTTAACGATCAATTGCATACTAATATCGCAACAGTTTGTCGATCTGGAGCCATCCGTGATCGAGCAGGTGCGCACTGGCGAGTACCGTGATATGTACCACCCAGAACAGCTTATCTGCGGTAAAGAGGATGCTGCCAACAATTACGCTCGTGGTCACTATACCATTGGTAAAGAGATTGTTGACAATGTTCTAGATCGCATCCGTAAGTTGGCTGACAACTGTACCGGACTGCAAGGATTTCTTGTATTCCACTCGTTCGGCGGAGGTACTGGTTCAGGATTCACATCACTCCTTATGGAACGTCTATCAATTGACTACGGCAAGAAGTCTAAGCTAGAATTTGCTGTGTACCCCGCCCCCCAGCTCGCCACCGCAGTTGTGGAGCCTTACAACTCTATCTTGACCACTCACACAACTCTGGAGCACTCTGACTGTGCTTTTATGGTAGACAATGAAGCCATCTTTGACATTTGTCGCCGTAACCTCAACATCCAGATGCCCACCTACCAGAACTTAAACCGTTTAGTGGCTCAGATTGTTAGCAGTATCACTGCTTCCTTGCGTTTTCAAGGTGCATTGAACGTAGATTTGACTGAATTCCAGACCAATTTGGTGCCGTACCCTCGTATCCATTTCCCTCTGGTGACATATGCTCCCATTATCAGCGCGGAGAAGGCCAACCATGAGTCCCTTTCCGTGGCGGATATTACAAACGCATGTTTTGAGCCGCAGAACCAAATGGTTAAATGCGACCCCCGTCGTGGAAAATATATGTCTTGTTGTTTGTTGTACCGAGGAGATGTTGTCCCCAAGGACGTCAACAATACAATCGCTTCCATCAAGACCAAGCGGACCATCCAGTTCGTTGACTGGTGCCCTACTGGATTCAAGGTAAATTTATTAGTATGTGTATAATTTTCATGTTTCTTATTCTCCACATTGAATAGGTTTATGGTACATATTAAATGTCAGTTGCTAACTTACAAATTATGTCCTACGCAACACAGATTGGTTGCAACTTCAAGCCCCCGACTGCTGTACCTGGTGCCGACCTTGCGAAGGTCTCCCGCGCCGTGTGTATGTTGTCGAACACAACGGCTATTGCAGAGGCCTGGGCCCGTTTGGATCACAAGTTCGATCTTATGTACGCCAAGCGTGCGTTCGTGCACTGGTACGTTGGAGAGGGTATGGAGGAGGGTGAGTTCAGTGAAGCCCGTGAGGATCTTGCTGCTCTTGAGAAGGATTACGAGGAGGTTGCCACCGACTCTAACGTTGATGAAGATATGGGCGAGGAGGAGTTCTAATCTAAATCTTGGCTATGCTACTAATAATTTGACCCTACTGAGTACCCTTTGACTATATAATTGGACTGATAAATCTAGTGAATCTGGAGACTCATAAATCAGGCCCTATATACTTGGTATACATTGCTTTCGATTTTATCGGTATACTTGTATGAGACAAGGCTAAAATAAACAGATATAACTGAATAGTATTTTGTTTATTGTGGTTGTTTACCACTGTAGTAAATATAAATGCTGGTACTATGGTAGCATTCCTTGGGAATATAGGATTGAAATTTTATGTTGTACATACTCTCAAGTTCTTTTTTATTAATTTCATTGTGTTTTATCATGTATCTAATCCATTTCCCTATAAAATGGTATGTGAGGTGAATGGATTTATGAAAGGACTGGGAAGCAAAAAAGAAAACGTGCTGTGCTTTCATATGTAGGTCTTCTCGTTACTGTTACGCAAACATATATTGTAAGCATCTGCTACTGCAATATTCTAAAAAATGCCACTCCACATCAAAGCATATAATCTCAATATCTTGTTAATAATACGATCGCGTCTGTACTTCCATAGTGCCATTGTCCGATACTTTTTACACTTCTATCGAGGAAACGTATTAATCAGCTGAACTAATATGACCAATCAATAACCATCATCAATAACGAAACGCACTTATACGTATCCACACATGGATAGGAAAATAAGTGCTAATTTTTGAAGGTGTGCATGTCTACACAGTGACCGGAGAAAAACTTGTCTTCTTTGAGCGCTGTGCAGTTTTGGGGTTATACATATCTACATACTGACCTGAGAAACCCTTCCTTTTTTGAGCGCTGTTTGGCTTTACATTTTATAGCTTTAGAGTTTTACATATCTACACAATGACCTGAGAGAAGTTTCTTTTCCTTGGGCGCTGTTTACTCTACCCTTGGCAGTCCAGCCACGTAGTCCACGTGCATCAATTGTCGCGATCGGGTACTTACAAACGAGCAACCAACCATGTGAATGTAATTTGTGTTTTTTGTCATCAATTCTTGACAGCAACGCGTTGGTAAGTTAGTTGCTTCTTTTAAATAAATCTAAATACTATATATTAAATAAACATATCTGATTATTACCTATGACTAGGCTATTGATTAATATACCAAATAGAATAAGCATCATTTCAGTTTATTCAAACATGACACAATAGCTTTGGTTTGACGTCAGGTAAAAGGCAACACTGGCAAGCACAAACGTTTTTTTTTCTTTTCTCTCGTGTGCTTTTGTAGGTTACAAAAGTGTTGTGTAATGAACACATGATGAACACTACTTTACTTGTAAGCCTTTTCTAAAGTTCGTATCCTGTTTTGTCTAGTATACGCTGATATATATTTTCTCGTTCGTGGCTGTGTAAAAATACAATATCGAGGATAGTATTATCGGAACGATGGCGGGAAACACGGAACCAAAGAGACAGCTCAGCACGGATACGGGCATCTCCGTGAAGCATGTGAAGCTGACATTAAACGAGGCTGATGATGTCAACATCGACTGTATTGACCCTCTAATCCCTCCACAAATACTCATGGAGGACGTGCCTATCACTAGTGGTGCGCTTAAGACTGTTAAGAAAGCACGTCGAGCAATTTCTGCGGTAATGAACAATGAAGATGATCGACTGGTTGTCATTGTTGGGCCATGCTCTGTTCACGATGTAAAGGCGGCCATTGAGTATGCCGAGTGGTTAGCCACTATTCGTGAGAAGTATTCTTCTGAGTTGGTCCTGATTATGCGTGTTTACTTTGAGAAACCAAGAACAACAGTTGGCTGGAAAGGGTTGGTTAATGACCCTTTTCTTGACGGTACCTTTAAAATTAATGCTGGTCTTCGTACTGCCCGTAGGCTTTTGGTTGACTTGAATACAAAAGGTATTCCCTGCGCTGTAGAGTTCTTGGATACCATCACACCTCAATTTTTTGGTGATTTGGTGTCCTGGGGCGCAATTGGCGCACGTACCACCGAATCGCAGGTTCACAGGTGTGTATGTTGTGTAAAACGAAGCGTAATTACTGCGAACTAGGTGACTGTTATCGATGTTTATTTGTTGATTGGATGCATAAACATGAGATTCGCTATGACACAAGACATAGCTACTTGTTGATACCTTTAAAAACTATGTGTTTTGGATGAGGCCTCTGTTTGTTCAGTGTGAAAATTGTGTAAGTATCTTTGAATTTGAAAAGTATATCATCGTATGCTGATATGATCAGAATTATTGTAGGGTTCTGGATGTGTAGTTATATCTTGTCAAATGCGTATGATACGGTCTTCTGCATGCATATGATGGCCTGTATTTTCTCCCACTGTCCACCAGTGTCCTAATAACAATCGTCATTGAAAACTTCATATCTTAGAGAGTTGGCCTCTGGGTTGAGCTGCCCAGTTGGATTCAAAAACGGAACGGAGGGAAACACACTCATCGCCACGCAAGCAATCGAGTCTGCCTCAAACCCACACAATTTCTTGTCTGTTACGAAACAGGGATTGGCCGCCATCGTTAGAACGAACGGTAAATCTATTAATATTCGCACCCTCGGATTGATAAAGCATGCATATACGCGCATGTGCTTGTCCATATACTTGCTTTTCGTTGGGGTTTGTGTTGTTTCCGGCTTTACATGTCTTTGTATGGTAAGTTGTCTTCGGAACAAAGATAAGCAGACATCATGCAGCTCTCAAATGTCTCGCAAAATGCAGATTCGAATGTGTACATGTTTGCTTGTAAGTGTTTGTGTTACATTTGTGCCTATTGAATTTGACGTCAAAGGAATTACGTTTCTCATGCAGTTTATTTCTAAAATCTTCCAACGTAATGAACATGCAATTTTCATAACAGGAAACAAGTACTGTCACATGATCCTGCGTGGTGGTGCAGCCGGGCCGAACTACGAAGCATCCCATACTGCCGCCGCCGCTGCGGAGTTGGCGAAGAAAAATGTAAATCAATTTCATGTTATTTTGTGTATATATCTATCATTGCGTATTCATGCAAATACGATACATACCATCTTGTCTGTATTCTTTGACTAGTTCGTGCACATGCTAATATCATAGGCATGCGTGTATGTATGCAATGTTTAATCATGATTGTTTTATTGGATAATACATAAAGGCGGTGACAATCACACTAACGATTCCTTTAAAATCCCTTCCTTTCATTTGATGCGTGTGAAGATCACGACTAAGCTTATGATTGATTGCTCGCACGGAAACAGTCTAAAGGTCCACACAAACCAACCGAAAGTGTCCTCCAACGTAGTAAGTCACGTGTCGCTTGTTGTTAATTGATCTGGAATATAGGTTGTTTTTTAGCTACATACAATAAAAGTTTGCATAACTTGATATTGGAAAGTATGTTGCTGACTACTCTTCGGTCATGAAGTCAACGATAGATGGACATATAAATGATTGATTGTCGTTGGTTATGTAAATGCAATTCAAAATCGTCGAGTAATTAAGCTGGCCCACCGCAACGCAAGCTACGTACGCACTACAAGAAACTACAGCGTTAAACTACCAACCTTCTTATTCTGCCATGTATTAACCAGAAAGCAGTTGAAATTAAGATATTTTTGTTTCAATATTCCAATACGTAGGCCGAACAAATGTCAAGCGGTAACCACGATATCTTTGGAGTTATGATCGAGTCGAACCTCGTAGAAGGCAATCAGGTATGCTTGTACACTTCTATGTCTGGCATGGTGAACTTATCTATAGACATTTATGCGAAATCTTCACACGGGCACATATTCGAGTTCTTGTAGAGTGTGCAGAGAACCTGAATCTCGTCAGTATGATTTCGTACTTTTCGAAGAATTTCATGGAAATCTTGTTAGAAAATGCATATGGTTACGATCTATGAACGCAGTCGTCCTCACTACTTTTTCTGTACCATGCAACAGAGTATTCCGAAAAGCGGACCAGCCGATCTTGTTTACGGAAAGAGTATCACGGACGCTTGCGTTGATCTCGAACAGACATGCTCCATGCTAGATTCCTTGGCCGAGGGTGTGAGAAATCGTCGGCTTGCCAATTAAATTGTACAGTTATATGATATACATAGCACGGTTATATAGATTATTGATAATGTACCACGAGTTAAGCATGCAGTAGTCCCAATTTACCTCAAACCTAGAGTACTTCGTTCACATAGACATATTCTTTTGTCGGATCTCAAATGAATGCCCAAACATGGTATCTTGTTGCACTACTGTATAAATATTTTGATACTACAATATAATGTATATATTGACACTGTTTCTACAGCTTATTAAATTAAATTTTTATACGACGATTTCTCTTATACGTGAAATCAAAGCCTAATTGTTCTGTATATCCTGTAACGCAACTACCTACCATAGTGATAACGTATCCGTATGATGTCGTTTGAGCTAGATTTCGCGGAACATCTCTCCCTTTCTTCCCCTTCACGCACTACACGTGCTTTAAAGATGTATACAGCTATGTGTGCTATCGACACATCCTGATCGATCATTACACGTGAGCTAGAGTTGTAGAATACACTGGATAACATCTAAGTTGTTTCTTGCACCCATAAAGATAAGCAAGAACGATTCTAGAACCAAGGTGTAAGTTTGTAGATTAAAACTACGTGCTTCAGATTGGATGCCCAGTGGCTTCCACGTCCGTTGTACATCGCTGTGCGAGCATCCGCTTACTTGCCCTTGTTATATACGAATGTGTTGTTGCCAAGAATACTAAGTAGCATACCGGCGAGCACAGTCCACACACGTAGACATAAGTTCACAGTTATGTATACAACCCTTCCTACCTCGTAATTTCCAGCCACCTCTGAGCTATGAGTCCGACTTAAGTAGGGGGAGATTCGAAACTGTATTTTACATGCTTTTGCTGTAGTTTTCTCTTCTACTCGTATAGACATACCAACAGGGTCGCACTCTTCACCGAAACTTTTTTGGTTATCGGCGGCGTGCTAGTAATACCCGTAATGAATGAATAATCGAACGATCTATACCCTTAGCGATGTCCTCCTGCTCATGAAGTTGACACCAAGGCAATGTGTATTGACCCATGGAATCGGATTTGATTGCAGACACGGGAAGCTCGTGCTAAGTGTGCTTCTATATATTGCATCTTCAATACTTTGACAATTATTCAAAGTCGATGATGGGTTTGTCGTATTTCTTCTACAACTTGTGATGGTAGACATGCAATGAAAAGTAGTGCGACGACACACTGGACTCTGTGAAATGCCAGGCACTAAAAAACCCCTCAGTAGGTACATTCTTCAGATCCATTGTTGGTGTGCGCTCCTACGTGATGTCTTCCATCATACTATAATCGGGGTCGAACTGGTCTTTCATTATACTAAAATCACTACTGTCCTGGTGCTGTGCAATATTATTGCCCATGCCAGTAGACATAGTATGATTCAGAGGAAATGCCATTGGCGCTGACGAATGCACGCTTCTACTGTAACTTGCATGGAGGAATCTAAACTAGTCGGTGCCTTCACCAAGGTTCTCAGACTAGCTCTCTGACATCCCGCTCGAATGATGTGGAAACGCCCAGCTCAAGTTGTACATGCTATGCATTGTCGTACAGTGCTATAGAGTTATTGTTAAGCTCAACCGACGATGATGAGTCTAATGACTATTGTTGTGTCGTTCCGAATTCGTCAAGCACGTGTAGGCGAACGATATTTATGGATCACTGTTATCGTCGTATAAATCTATGGGTGTACTTCGGCGATGAAGCTCTTACAAGATGTACACTGAACAATTGAATCGTCATATATCGGTAAATCCTGGAATATCAACGCACAAGTGGCTAGGACATCACTGGGAATCAAAAATAAATTTGAAATGTATTGTCAAAGTTGAGTTGGTGGTCCCGGACAAGCACGTTGAAGGTCGACCATCGATCCTCACTGAGCGTAAGTTAATCATATCCTCGTTTGGGAGATGCATTTGGTCTTTGGGCACGTGCCAAGTTTTATATGTGTTTTACTCCATCTATTGATGCTACCATACTCTGTCATGTCGACAATGCTACCTCAAGGCCGGTTACTCTTCCTCTGTTAACATAGCAATGCAGTACGACAGGTGACATAAAAATGCGTTAAACATATATATATATCGCTGCAGTCTTATGGATCTTATCTGTGTACTAAAAAACGTTATTGTGTCTATTCACTTGAATATAGTGTAGAAAACTGCGAGTAACGTTTGAATGCATGGAAACAAACATTCTGTAGCTGGTAAATTAACTTCCATACCAATTGATTTTGTCGAATGGTGGTTTCTATGTAAAATGCTACAACCTTTGACTCGAACCACCAAATCATGCCATAGCAAAAGCTCTGGAATTGTGGTGAACTGTTATTACACCACAGTTGCTCGTTTGGTTGGATAAAATTAACGCAAAGTATGGATACATTACAGAAAAAAAATCTTTTGAATTAATAATATATGTAACGGAACATTTATAGTCTCTTGTTTTGGTCTACTTTTTAAATTGAGAGAAGTCATACATTATCATGAAGGAATACATACATTATCATGAAGGAAATATACGTCTTATGATACCGAAGGGTTAGACTGTTTCCAACACAGCAGCCCTTTTGCAGTGAATCGAGTACGGTGACAGTGGATGTAAATATTGTCGCTGCCGGGATAAACTACATTGTGCGAGATCGTGTAAATTACGAAAAAGGATTATGTTCCAGAACGAATTGTCAGGGTGAAACGACTCGAATGGATAGGCATCGAAGCGAGGTTGACGTTTCGACTACTATGTTCGTAGAGGAAAAGTAAAGGTTGATTTGCACTGTATGTAATCCAGATATTTTGATAGTAATTGTTATATGCTACGCTGTGAGAGAATTAGAGAAACAGACACACGTGATATTTGTAAATGCATTCTTAGTTACTGATACTTGCTTACAAACAAATTGAAAGTTAAGTTTATGTTATCTTTTCTTGTATTGTAAATATTACATTTATGCGCATCTTTTTAAGTAAAGACTTGCACTCTGTTGTATTTGCTAACACTACAGATGAGTTCGTTGTTAGTACTCATTGCCTGCGTAGTACCGAATCTTGCAGTCCATTACTCAGTTATCTCAAGATGAGAGCTCATATTTCCTGTATGGTCATACTCACCAATTATTTTCTCGTTCTGGACCTCGATCTGGACAGAAAATATGTTGCCTAACGCAGACAGGGCACACTATCGCAATGCATGCTTCTGTTCGTAACATGGATAGCCGGAAGATGACCATATCGCTATTGATTTCATACATGAATGATAACAATATCTTCGCTTTAGGATATCTTAATCTGATATTTCTTGAACCATCTTAGTGCTGATACGCAGAACAACATGGTACCTACTGATTGTGAATATGTTAGCAGCTAGGTATTATCACCCTCAAGAGATTCTATGTGTTTGCTCACCAAGTTTAAAATTTGTTTACCTTTTAGGGAATTCACGTAGAAGGTTGTTTATTGTTGTTTGGATGGCTAGTAACTATACAGTGAACATCCTGTTGTCGCAAACCATAGTTTAGCACTACTTTACAACTTTTTTTGCTCCGATCTGCATAATCATTGTTCTATCTATACGGGCGTAGTTTGGAGGACTTCAGTTTCGCATCCAGTCACTGCTTCGTCTGGCGTACCGGTGATCTTCATGACACCCCGATAGCCAAATGGGTACATAAAGTTCGTTTTGCATATAGGACAAGTACGGTTCTGTACAAGCCAACGATCAATGCACGCCAGATGAAACATGTCACCATGATCACAAGGTAAAACTCGCTGTTTATCCATGTTGATAAACTCATCATAGCATATGGCACAATTGTCCTCTGTGTTCTCATCTTCTTCAGTAACGTCGATACACACGTTATGCGCAGTTTGTGCAATACATTCCAACTTTTCAGTCGATTGTATGTCACGCTGTGTTATTGTAGAAACACGTATTCTATCCCGTTTACAGCCAGGACTGCCTTTCTTATATTCTTTTATGGGTAGCCTTTTTAACGATTCTGCCGTAACTTTCTCAAACGTCTTTTCACTCAGTTCAACCGCCGCGGCAAGAACTCTAGCACGTCGTCGGCGTGTGTACACTGTCAACATTAGCAATGCAATAAGTACTAAGAGTACTACAAAAATGATACCGACATCGAATAACTTCTTCGACAAGTTTGCAGAGCGAGTGGTGACCATTATTCCACTTACGATCACAAAGGATACGTGTAAAGGGGCACGTGAGTTTTGCAGCAAGCTTAAAAGCTCATCGCCCGAACGTGAGCTCACTTGTACCCCTGGCCGAAGATTAACACCAACTTGAGCATCATACGAGGTTGATAGTGATCCACTGAGAATGATCCCCTCCGCGTTGCTATTCTTGGTGCTACCCAGTGCCTGTTGTATTGAGCAGTTACTATTCTCTGTCACAAAGAGCGCCCATGTCTCGCCATTCTTCTTCAATTGATTAATTCCTGCTGGTACAGGTAGATGGCAGTCGTAAGTCATGACACCAGCAAACAATCGCGCCTTTGTAACAATATCTTTGTTACTGTTGGGAAGATATATACCATGAAATTTACCCACATTCCCAGTACTATTCGCTATGATAACATTTGCTAGCTCTTGTGATGTGACGCACAGTGAGGATGACAGGAACAAGCTGAAGACGGGTATTAGTACCGATCTCCTCATCGTAGCCATGCTATCTTTACACACGGGAGTGTGTAACGAACCCTCGGGAAGGATGAATGTTACTATATAAACACTTTGGCATGCAATTCTATTATCGGAAATCTGTTTACTTGCATTCATATCATATCCAGAAATCATCTTCTCATAGGGCATTTGTTTATGGCTCAGGTCGACAGCAGAACCCCTACCGTATGATCTTCCAAGACAAGGTAATTCATATAATAGGTTGTAAATAAATAGGATTTCTAATAGAGTTGAGTACCCAAATCAATACTAATAACCTATTTATTCAGAAAAAATGGCAAAACTTATTTAACTTGTTTTTTTCTTTACGGGGTTTATATATATGTCGTCATGGCTTTATCAATCCCATCGTCCAATTATTCAATACACACAACTTATTGGCGTATAGTATTCATAAAAGTTTAAATATGACCAATGAAAGGGCCGTTCTGTAATGGAACTAATATGAGACATAAACACAATCATAAATAACTGTTGTTTTGTGCTTACATACAATAGTAATATATACCTGTAACTTATATAGTCCCACTTAGACTCGTACTGAGCTGGCTCATGCGGCCACAAATATATACGCGATCAAGCAACATCTTTCTACTAGCACTATATATTATATATATACAGAGTTTATATATGTAGTTGTGTAGTGTGATTCACTTCAACGGTGATGCCTGTGGAGAGTTCACTCTAATGCTAACAAGTGTGACATGAACATACATTTATAACGGTTCTGTTGTGCTTTACAAATTATATATTATGCAGTTGTATAGTGTGGTGTACTTCAACTGAGATGGTTAGAGAGTTCACCTTAATGCTATCTATTTGGGTATCTATGCAGTGTGTGACTTGAACTGTATATATGTATATATATGTATGTGTCTATGTATGCACTTGGGTCTGTTTACCGGCAGCACTGTGGCATCGTCAACAAGTGTAAGTATGTGAGTGGGTATGAATGAGTGACTGTGTGATGCGTGAATGCCCATGTAGGTGTCTGGGCAAGAAGTAAGCCAACCTTAGGACGAAATGTTCCTTTGTGAATTTTGATCATGCATAGCAAACCAAGGGTCATGTTTGTAAAACTTATATTTCCTTAAATATGGCAATAGCAATGCTAGAATTCATGTTTGCAAGACCAAGCAGATACGTTTGCAAGACCAAGCAGATACGTTTGCACCTGATTGAATACCACATTATAAAACGTCCGTATTTAATACGCGAACGCTAGAAACTTAGAATGGTATCTATATCGTCGGAGTTATCTCTCCTTCGTATACACTTTATATAGATGAGATTAAATTTGGAACGTATTGGTACAAAAGTGCAGTGCCCGCGCCCAGCAACGGGCGTGTTTCATAGATTTTGGTAGGACATGTTCCCTGCTTTGTTAGCACATACAGAGATATATAGGCGAATCTGAACACACACTACTGGTCAATATTTTAGATATTGATGGGACAAGTGCGTATTGAATAGATATGCACGTGGCATTCCGTTTTTGGTTAAGTGAAGAACAAAACCAGTTGGTATACAAACCAATTGTAGCCTCGTATTTGAATGTATGTGCATGTCGCTTTGCTAAACAAACATGTCTGCGACGTCATCCCATTCCCGCGTCGTTACAAACGAAATACTACGAAGGGAATAGTTGTTACACTGGCATAGCCCGCACAACTTCTCACACATACAAACATGTGCATTTGCGTATGTGTCGTTACTATCAATTTGTCATTTGTATTAAGATCTCAAAGACATAAGTGCCAGTGTATGGTGCTATTTCACCAATCACTTCAATGAATGCATGCATGTAGCATTTGTTGAATACTTCGGCATCTACACTTCCGTTTGTTGTACAGCAAATTTGTAGGGTTTCAATATTGTCGTCATCTCAACAAAAAGAAGTTGATCCGAACACACGTTATCGCACGTATGGTTTGGTTCACATAGGATATACGTGTAAATTTGCGGTATGCGTGAGTGAGGCAATTCGCTGTGAAACATTATGAAAGAAACTCTGCCCATAATATGAATGAGATGAGCCCATGTACTATGCCTCTTAAGTAGGTTTGCGATGCCATATGCTATCGGAAGATCAAAAAATCAGCACGATCGTATATAGCAAATCCTGTACAGTTGTTGGCAGTGTAACCCCACTGGGAGCACGTAAGCTAATGCTCCATTAAACAGCGTCTAAAGTCTAGTATTTATCGGAACTTGTAGGAGTAAGGTCGTTTGGTGCCCAGTACTCTAGAACTAGTGTTTCCTTCGCACGAGCACTCTTGAGATTCTGTAGTCGAGACAGCACGGCGGGCATGTTCATGAGCTTATCTCTACAGAAAAATGTTGATGTGTGAGAAAAATATGAGTAAATGCGGGTACATATGCCTAGACACATGCAAACAATGTACATGCGTGCCGGTACGTATACCGCATAATGTATAAGGCTACGTTCATCACTACAGCATTAGATTCGCGTGTGTTTTTATGGTTGTACGTTTTGGTGATGTTCGTGAATGCGTAGTGTATATGTGTACGCGCGTGTGTATATACTTACTGGTCAACTGTTGTTAATATGTCTTTAATCGAGGCCGAATGAAGCGACTCTAAATCCAGATACTCTAAGCATATGAGTGCACATTCAGGAAGATTCTTGCTATTTTGTTTTTTAACCCATTTAAATGCCAACGACTTCAACTAAGGTATAGCAGGACGCAATAAATGGAAACAAAAGTTAACAAGTGTCAGTCAAATATACGGATGGCAACAAACAAGAGTACGAATCGGCGGATTGAAGAAAAGCTAATTTTGGAGGGCTCTTTTCCATTGTCAATTCAAGTATATGGAATAAGCATAGCATAATCAGCAACGCGAAAACATGTAGACATTCACGTAGTAATTAGGAGAATAGCGACGAATACCTCTTCGGCTGTGTATTTCTTCTTTATGAGACTGTCTGCGAGAAGGTCAGCCAAAGCTCCTGAACCTACTGGATCGCGTATGGACCACAACAGATGACGCATGGTCTCTTTCTTATCTGTGTAGTCTGAGACAAGAGTAAACGTATGAAACTTAGAAGAATGTGCACACTGTTAAACATAAGACACAAAATACGTTGTCACAACTTGTTGTGTAACAATATTGTTAACATTATCCTGATTACTCACATCTAATAGCTTTACTATGTTTTACGATTTCCAAAACGTACAATATCACGGTATGTGATTTACGATACAACAAAAACATAAAACAGCATACCAAAAGTGTCTGCCACATCTTGACCACGTAAGAGCCTATTAAAGACAGGAACTCCGCTACTTTCTCGGTTGTTTTGCCACTTGCGAATTATTGTTAAGCGCACTTGGTCAGTACCCTTCCATAGATTATTGACAGACTGGGGTTATAGATGGTTTATAAGGACAATAGTTAAATAAATACACGTACTACACAAAATATTCATAACACATGTATACGATTTGCGAATAATCATCAACTGTAATCAGTCTCGTTCAATAGATTAATCGACACTTCGGTCAACCCAATAATATGGCACACATGAACAAGAGCATCTCAAATTACTGGCTGAAGTAGAAGTAAATGTACCAAGCAAACATCACATGTCCGGTATAATATACCGCACATAAAATCACACAATACATATTTTACACACAAATGTGTATGCATCGTCTGCAAAGCAGTACGCCGGTTTACGTTTCATAAGCACAAGTGTATCAAACACAACTACCGTGGAGAAATGCTCATGAAGTCTTCAGGATTTATCCCTCACCACCCGAACGCATTGAAGACTTAAATTTGATACATAGTTTCACCAAAGGACGAAGCGCATACATAAAAAAAAACACAATTACCCTATGGAATAGTTCATGAAGGACTCTACAATTCTCGCCGAATGGCCCCCCTCTATACGGATTAATAGCCTCGAACATCCAGTACATATGGAGAGACCCTGGTTTATGCACTATAGGCGAGAGCATATTGTTGATCACAGCTGAGTATGTAACCGGGGTAGGAGTTCTGTTCATATACATGTGGAGAAATAATTGGAATGTTATATATGAAAAATATGTGCACTTGTACTTATAAACATATATATAATCAAGGTTAAATACACACAAATACACTTCTTGACTATACGTACTACCAAAACCGTGAGCGTTGATGAACAGGATAGGATATAGCGATATGTGTATGTAAAGAAAAACCTTGATTGTTAGCAATGACATGTCGGTACTACATACATGGCATTTATATAGGCGGACATGTACGCGAACATGGTACGTGCACGAGTGATTGCAGAAAGCGCAAATAAAATTGGGAATACTGTTATACATGCATGTGCGGAAAACTATGTTCATGTGCGTATGTGTTATAATATATTTCGGTATTTCTATTTATTAGAATCGGGTAAACCGTTTATACGAATACTTACCTATCAAGCACATACAGAACAAGAACAAATGTCCAAACACCACGTATACGTACAACACGTTTGAGAAAGTTGCAACAATTGTTTAATCGTGTTCCATGTTGGCATCGTCTTATGTTATTAACAACGTACTCTACGCATACCTTCTCTTATCCAAAATATGCTTGTATTTGGCCATACCGAGCTTCTTCATGGGTCGGAGAAAGAGACGAGGATCGTATAAAATCTCAAAGCTGCATACAACAAGCTAAATCTGTGAGTACACTTGTACAAGTACGTAACATAAGTGCGTTTGATTCTATAAACGGGCAGATGTAATACCACTTAAAATTACTTCCGTGACCCAGCTATACGCGCAAAATGTGATACCATGTCAGCAAATATTATAAGGCTGCACAGTGCTTCATAATACTTGTACTTACGCATCGCCATCGTAGTCTCCCCCAGAGGTCCGCATAGCTAGTGGGGGTTTCCCTTGTCCATTTATCGTTAATTCTTTAACACTAGCTACAAGTGTATCCGTGATATGATCGTATCTTCCATCTGGTATATCTATGGCTCTCAGTTCTTGAATGTCCCCCGGATGATAGCACGGGTATCGAATGACCATCACCCTTCCAACCTAAAACATTACATAGTATGAGTGGTGCGAGAATTCGTGAGAGTATGTAAGACGTGTGTGCATTAAATGCTACGCAAAGTAATTGTTAATATGTAGTTTTACTCAGTTTAAATTAGCGCAAAGTATAAAATTAAAGCATACAATGGATACATACATAAAGACATACACTAATTTAAACAGAAAAAGTCAAATATACATCAACCACACTTACAACAGTCCTGGGCTTTCCGTGAATGGTGAGTCTTAAGAAGCACTCGTCTGCGTTTAAAATAGGTCGGTCGTCTCCAATTAGCACTGGCTCTGGTACAGCAAACACTTTGCATGCATTGCTGGTACCCACTTTCCACTGTCCCCTTCGTCTTGCCGGTTTAAAAACTTCTCCTTTGAATTCTTTATACGAAGAGGTATCGATCTTCTTTGGCATACCTGAATATAAAATTGTTTAGTAAAGAAACTATACTACCTAATCATTCAAATACAGCATTTTTTTTTAATTTTTAGACACAGAGGAATAAGATTATACTGTTCTAGATATCACAGACCGCCTCTGACTTATTAAAAATGGCTATAATATTGAATTAATAGTCGTGAAGTAAATGGGTGTATGTGTATGGCTATAGAAGTACAAATATGTTTGCGTATGCCTTGAGTCCTAGAATTCGAAACACAAATTACAAACAAGCATCAATCGTCTTCGGAAACACAACTATAGTGACCTAATCCACAAACTAGAGTTCAGAAGTTGTGTTTTGCAATAATAACGAACAAACGAAGTTCGTGCGCACACGTATGTTATATTCTTGAACTAATCAATAGTAAGTTCCTTCACAATCGGGATTCCGCCATATTACAAGGGGCTAGCGTGAACGAGAGAGACACACTACCTGAATACATTCCCACGCCACGGTGTTTGCCTTCTCCGCGGCTATGCAGCAATTCATCATCAGTGGGATCAGAGCCTACCTTCAAAAAGTTTGAATACGCTGCCATAGACCCAAATACTGCTCGAAAAGCGAGAAGTAGATTAGCCCATTGTAAGGGTTCATCATGTTCCGCTAAAGCAGGCGGTAGCAGAAACTTGTCAATCGGCTGGTCTGGGTGGAATTGGCCATCTGGAAGTATTGGCACGTCGATGGATTGAGATGATGTAAACGGGATCAGGGCATTCACAACCTGTAATATATATGTATATACATGTATATTAGAAAGCTGTAAATAATGACATCCAATGGCTCTGGATTTACATACATGTGTACGTTTTACAGCATGTGCAATACAGCCAACTAAATGACGACAGATTAAAGGAAGGCAATCTCTTATATTTCTGACATTACGATCTCATGAAAATATAGTTTACACCGAAGCGAACGACACAGGCAACGGACGACACAGGCAACGTCATACAGGCAACGTCAAGGTACATATGTACGCACACATGGAGATCCATGCACGGCTGATGTGGTGAAATGACTTGGTTTTAGTTGATCTACAAAATGCATACCTCCATAGATGATTGGCAACACAAGAGTGTCTTAAGTTGATGCAAGTGGAGGTTTACTCTTATCCTGGAGGAGTGCGACTTGTCCCGTATAGCTCTTATCAATGGAGAAGCGTATGCCGACTCACACAATATTGCTTTCATCACCTGTTGTTTGTGCGTTTGTGTGGTTTGAAGAGTGGCGTAAGTGTTATTCTTGTACTTTCAAAAATGGATGCACAGCCTTAGTTAGCGCATATTAGAGTACACATAGAAAACACAAAACAAACTACATACATCAAACAAACGTTTGCATTGCCATATAAACAAAACACACACCTACACTTCCCAGACACTATGCATACTGATTTTGTGTTTTGCACATAGAGACACAAGCATAGACACACATATTCATTCATACACTAGTACGTAAGCGTATTTACTACATGTAACAATGTATACACACTGGCTTTATGATTTACACAGAAATATAAACACAATCACACAAGCTCATTAATACGTTCATACCCAAAGGTACCTACCTGCTACATGTATGCTAGGCGAATGGTGGTCGGATACTACGTATATTCTATAGATCACTAACACAAAATGGTGATGGAAACATACACAAGCTGAACATATAGCAGACGCATGTGTGGCATACCTTCATATACACTCCCTTCTTCTGCAATATCTCTAGTACAGGCATACTGGGGACCAAGCACATAAAGTTTTTATACTCAGCCGGTGACAGTGTCTGTTCGTTTCGTGTGAAGTCTACAACACCCATCCAATCAAACGGCACTATTTCCCCTGTACGCGGATGCACGTCTGGTATAGATGGGTACCATGGACATTTCATCATTGCTTTGCTGAATACGATCTGACGCCCTGTCACATTGAATAAAACCTTGATATTTAGTGAATTGCAAAAACACAAACAATACATAGAACATCACACGCTCGCTTAAACGATAATATTCCAGACACACAGTAACCAAAAAAAACGACACACATCTGTACAACCCGAAGACGAAAAAGTGGCTTAAATAAAAGTATATTACCCGTGAGATATTTGTTGACAGTAAGTGTTCCTTTGAAGTATTTATATCGGATTTGCAACACTGGAGGAATTTGTCGCTTGTACTGTAGTATGAGCATTGGAAATTGAGTATGCGCACGTGTGCATAGTTTGACGTACATAAATATTCACACGTTTATACACTTAAAGGCAGCTATTTGATTGCCGATATTAACCATATGCATACCTCATCCACAGGGACATGACAAGCTCTGGTGAGATCTTTGGCAATTTCTTCAGATATCATACCATTGCCTTCGGTGTAGTTGTGAGGACCACCGTAAGTGATGTCTTCCACCACTCTAATCTCAGAGTCCAGAATAGGAGTGTAGCCCTAGTGTGTGTGTGTTTAGTTTGCCAAACTGTGAATAATTATTCAAGTAGTCTTATATAGCACATATATATACATGTTTGTGCTTTCATATCAGTGTACATGTATGTATACATATATGGTCACACTTACCAAGCAAGGCGTGAATAGCATGCTCAGTCGCCGGGCTCGCTCTGTCACACAGTCAAACCACTCATTCTTCAGCCCAAGCTTAGGCAAGTGTCTCTTCCACACCTCTTCAGGTGTGCCTGTATGGGGTGCAGTGGTATTAAACAAGTGCATATACTTATACACAAGTGCCTGCGTGTATCTCTACCAGTGTCTATTAACATTACAGCTCCTGGTAGCCTATAGACATATGCGTATGTGTATGTGTATGTGTTTGTGTGCAGATGTTTGTGCTTGCGAGTTATGGATTATGAGCTGGTTTCATTGTAAGAACAGACACATTATGTGGATAAGTATATGCGTGGAAGCGTTTGCGTATACATGCATCTGTGGATGGATTTTGGAGGTTCACGATCCTTCATGATCCTACTGGTCTTTGTGGGCAGTAGTTGGTCTCCACTAACTTACACGTACACCGGTTATGTGATCGTTTCCAAACATCTTAATAGTCTTTCATGTAATAAAATCCGTCACAAACATACGCACAATCAGATAAACCTAATTATTCAATATGAACTAGTGCTATGTGCAATGTATAGCAGTGTTCCTCTAGAAATATTTACAGTCAATGTGAGTACGTTCGCCATTGATCCCCAATCGCTCCTGAATGTCTTACATCAATTTTATGTCTGTACTCATACCGATAAATACTCTGTACGTACATGCACACACATAGACTATGGACAGCCAAATATTTACGTATACATCGCATACACACACAATATATACATACACACCTTTGTGAAACCACAATGATCTATGATCATATTGCGTAGCAGTCCCTCTTGAGTGACCCAAATATGAATACACTTGACCGTCGATCTCTACACCTCTTTTCAATATCATTGCAGTTTCTATATGTTCTTGTGCTTGTTGATTAGAAGAATAAAAATTTGGCTTACAAGTAGAGTTTGTGTTTACATATAGTAAGTTTTCCTCGCCAAGGATGTGCGTAGCAATTGTGCTTGGAAGTAGCTCATATCGTAGGGTAACGAACTGTCCTTTGTCCATCCGTAGGGAAAGGCATCTTGCCTTTTGATATCTGTTTGTGAGTGTATTTGTGTTTGTAGCACGTAGTGTGAGCGAGTATGAGTTTATAATGCGTGAGTTGATATTCGTTGTGCGTGGTTACTACGAAACTATAGAGTAGGTCATTGTTTTGTACATGTTGGTACTTGTATTTGCATGCCCGTATGCCTGTAAAGGAAAGATAGCTACTGGTTAAGGATTCGAACTATAAATTTTACAACCCCTAGCATGCACACTCACCAACGGCATACGCATAGTAAAATGATATATATACATATTACAAAACTTCTCTGTTACCGCCTACATCGTGTGATAGAACGTATATATTAAAACGGATTCAACAAAATATGCACTAATAAAAATCATATACACCGTGTTTCCATCGATTCGAATGTGTATCCCAGTCCTTGATACTCGTCCTGGAACACGAGTTACTGTACACAGTTTTAGGTGTGCAATTATGCAGCACACAAGCAAGCACATGTACTCTAAATTCACATACTCTAGAGTCACAGGTCCTTCAGTTGGAGGGCCCTTAAATGATTGCTCGTGTTTGTTATACTGTGTGCTCATTTTCAGAGAAGAGGAATCTTCCCTCCACATTGTAGGAGTTAAATTGATTCGAATAGGTGGTTCTACAGGAAATTCCGGTTCTTCCTCTACGTTCGGTTTTATATCGGGACGTTTAATCGTTACCGGATCTGTCGCTTCGACACTACTTTTTATAGGAGTTTCATGAAAATTGGGAGTGAAAATACCATTCACACGTTCCTTTCTTTCTGAAGGTGGAGGTGGCGGCCGTCGTATGTTTGGCTCAGAGCACATTGACCGCACTGGAATCAGCGATGATACCGAATATAAACGCGAGTATAGATTCTTTTCGGCATGTAAGGGTGGGATAGCGCAATGAACTGGCCCAATTAACGCAAACTGACCACATTGCTGCATTGATTTTGACCGAAAACTAATCTTCATAACGTCTGTCCTAGGCCAACTCGCCCACTTGCGGTATGCTATACTACCATTGTGAATTCCTCTCATACGGATTAGACACGGCATGTTGGAAAGCTAAAATTAGGCCTAAGCAGGCAAAAGTTTGCTAAATCTATCGAGCCATGTGTGTGTGCATGTGTGTGTGCATGTGTGTGCATGTGTGTGCATTTGTGTGTGTGTGTGTGTGTGTGTGTGTGTGTGTGTGTGTGTGTGTGTGTGTGTGTAAATACCACATGACCGGCAAATGGTCTTGTAAAATCGGCTTCTTTGAATTTATACTTTCTTAAAAATATCTACCAAAATAAAAATCAGGTCAATATTGTACAGTTTTTTTGGCTTCTTTCACAGGTTTCACATACTCGTATACTATTAGGAAAAAGCCATTCTCTTCTAAAAATATTTCACATAGTCCTGATTTGTAAAACACAACAGCCAAAACTTAAAAGTAAATATCACCGACAATTGAAGCGTTATTTCATCATATTTGAGATAATAATCTTCCTTAATGATGAAGTGAATTTCGGTACTTCAGCTTTTTGTCGTCCTGTTACTCGTTAAACTAGGTGTTATTATAGTGATGTAATGATGTTATTATAGTGATGTAATGATGTAAAGAAGTGAATAACGGTATTCAAGTTAGTCAGCGTCTTCATGTCGTTAGATTGCGTTAGAACACTACAAAAAGGATACAAATATTTTTGGCAGATATGGAGAATTCCCATTATTTTGGTCCTTACACAATGTATAAATATAAACGAAAATGCCGATTTAACAATTGGGATCCTAAAGTTGGGTTTTAAAGAAAACGAAGCACCAGGAAGGGTATACATATTGACCCGATTCTTCATGTTTTAGATTTCACGTGCACTTTTTCAAAATCCATGGAAATGCCGATATTTACAAACTACATTACTAACTAAGCAACTTTTTTGTCGGCGTTGTATAAATACGTACGAGTTAGAAGTGATGTAAATTAAGTATTATTGAATAAAAATAGCTAGTAGTTAAATCTATAAATACTACACCAATTGTGTACTGGTAGTACTTGATTCATTTCGTAAAAAAGGAAGTTATGATACCAAAAGAGGAAGAAATCTTATTTCATCATTGTAAACACTAATCTGTCACGTTATTTCATCTCATATGCGTTAGTACTACTTACACACTGCGTTACACAAATACAAAACTACCCTTATACACACACACACACTGCCGTTACGTACTTGAACAGCCTTTCCTTTCACACACACAGTCGTAAACGCATGTACGAAATCCTTTGCTTCCACACAAAACATCTTCGTTCACACATCACATACAGTGTTTCATCACTGTTACGATTAATCGCTTTGTATTTCACACAGACACAATACAACGCAGGAACAATATATTTGTTCTTATAAACCATTATGCTACATTTATCTTCCAAGTACTTGTTGGGTTGCCGAAAGGCGTATGCGTCAGGTGTGTTTGATTTATACGCAATTTGATCATAAGAAATACATCCTTTCTTGTTTGTGTACACATGTAAATGTATGTTTCATCACAAGTGACGAAAGTAAAAGCTGAAGTTTTTGTCAGTCAGTATGCATACATTGTGTATGTGTTCACGGCAGTCATCTGTTTAACTTTGCGTGGATTCTTTAATTAATGTACATACCGCGAATATATCTTCGTATATCGTCTACCTACTCTAGACTCAGTCGTACTTCATGCGCAAGTTAGTGGTTTCATTGGTTATGACATTCGAAATATATACTCGTTTTCTGGTTGGCCTTAGACACGACAAGTATGATTAACCGGCTTTGCTCTACATCCACATTGTTGCCGTGGCCCAAACATTCCAAACAGCTTATGTATGAGAGACACGGCGCGACTACAAATGTACTGAGGTATGTGACATAATGTACTGAGGTGTGTGACATAATGTGTGCACGTGTATGTTCTGTCCTAGAATGACTGAGAAGAACTATCATTCATACATCTCAAGTGAAGATGCCATGTGAAGGCCCTCTTCGTGCGTACGTGCGTGCGACCGTAAGTGATTTGGTGTATATTTTGGTAGCTTGTTTAGTGTCTGTCAGTGTGCCCTGATTTCAGGCATATTCGAGGCCATGTGTTCACGTAATGTTGAGGATTTGCTATTGTTTTGGATTCTTTTTCAATAGTCTATATCCTTTATCAAAGCTGCGAATAGTCAAGTGATTATCTCTATTCACTTGTTTGTATGTACTCACTCTCACACGCACACATTAAATCAAGTAAATCATTTACATAATGACCTTTAGTATAGATTCGAACTCACTCACACCTACATTTGTATGTTTTTTTTGGATATAGCAGTGAACAATCCTTACGCAGTTTGTATATACCACATTTTTCATATACAGCGTTAAGAAAACTGCACTACCAGCTTTATCGGATGATGATGTGGGCGTAGCTATTCTCCGAGCACCAGTCAATCCTGCTGATGTGAACACCATCGAGGGCGTATACCCGCTACGACCACCCGTTCCTGCTGTTGGTGGGAGTGAAGGTATATATTAATGCAACCGCATATAGTTTGTACCTATATATATGCGTTTGTCGTCTATGTAACAGCAGTCAATTTGAAGGAAATATTGATGTACGAGATGTAAAAACATATAAATGTATAAAAAACCATTCGTTTGTTTATTCGTGGATGCATTTGTGGTCTGCATGACAGATGTTCCTTCCATATGTAACAAGGCCTATTATGTAATTAAAATTCTATCGTATTTTGGCGCGCATATTCTGTATAACAAAGAATGTTTGGCAGTTCAACGTTTGTGTAGGTGGATATGTATGATTTACCCACACTGTGTGAACATGTTGCATGTATCAGTTATCAACAACATTTTATTGTTTTTAGGAGTTGGTGTTGTTGCCAGAGTAGGGGCGAATGTCACGAATTTGAAAATTGGGGATTGGGTTATTCCTCGTACACTTGGAATAGGTATGCCTGTTTGTATGTACTTGTTCATGTATTCGTTCGCGCGTGTGTATGTTGTGTAGTATCCATGTGAGCTTGCGCGTGCATTCCCAGTTGTATGAATATATGCGTACATATTTTGTACTAGCTTTGTACTGCACCTGTGAATATGTACCCGGGAACATAAACCCGTATGTGCATACGGTGTGTATACAGATATATGCCTGTTTCCGTTCATACCTAATATATTGGCAGATGACGTATTATACATGACGACACTATATATATGTAAGTGTATGCCTATGACATGATATGTATGTATATGCACAGGGTCGTGTTCACTGCCGCAATTGTAGTATCATGAAAGAACATGCATTGGCATAGACCCTTCCACGCCTTCACGACACTTCAATATTTTCTTGCACCTACAAACCGCTGTATGTCACTTCTCAACACGCATTGGACTCTACAGGCACATGGCAATCACATATCGTCTGCAATTCAGTGGACTTTATACCAGTTCCAAACGATATTCCGGTAGGCCCCTCGTATAAAGGCTATCTTTATTATTGCATGTATGTATGTATAATTAGATGATATGAATATCGATACGTGGTAGGTAGGTATGTTTAGTTGTGTTTGTGTGTTTGAATGTATTTGAGCATATGTGGGTGCCGAAGTATGGTACCAAGGACAGAACTCAAACTCAACTTCTTATTTTTAACATCTCATCGCAGTATCACTACTTTCCTTTATTTTCCACTATTCCACATAATGCTTCGGATACATTTTGTGTGTATGTAGGTAGAGTATGCAGCCATTCTTACGGTCAACCCTCCCACAGCGTTCCGTATGTTGGCTGATTTTGTGGATCTAGAAGAAGGTATTGGCTGAACTTCCGTAGATGTCGTCCAATGCAACAATACCCAAGTTTACATACACAAAATCACAGTACTCAATCGTTAACCTACACGCATGTGCAAACCCAAGCGCACTTTGCAACTCAATTTTGTTTTATTTGCCGGTTATGTAGGTGATACTATTGCTCAGAATGGGGCAACATCAGCTGTTGGTAGAGCAGTTATACAGATGGCTGCAGCAAGAGGTATACGTAGCATCAATGTTATTAGAGACAGGTACGTGTTTTTATTCGTACATGTGCATTTAATTATATGTGGATGTCTGTCGATGTCTGTCGGTATATATGTCATGTATGTGTGTATTCACACAAATCATACAAGACTATCATACACTCTCACTTGTGTTTGATATACATGCATGCAAACATTATACCCAATCCCGTACGTCACAGACCCAATATCGAAGAAGTGACGCAGGAGCTCAAGGCATTGGGAGCAACACATGTCATTACGGAGACTTCTGCCAGACTGCCAGACACACGTGCGATTTGTAAGTATACGCTTATATGGATAGACATACCTTCGTGTGACCACATCGTAGTCCTTGCACACATGCGCAGTGAATGCTCCGTTCTGCGGTGTTTATGAGACGCGTGGTTGTGAGTACGTCAACATTTACTATCACATGTGTATGGTGTATGGCGTGTAATGAGGTGCTTGCATTTTTACACATACTCATATATGCTCTCTTATTTGCAATGCGAATGTCCTACTTCAGTGAAAAAAGAGCGCCCAGCACGCCTTGGACTAAATTGCGTCGGAGGCAAGAGCTGTGCGCAAATCGTCCGTTTTCTTGGGTACGTTTGTACGTGTAGGCACAGATTCATATATTCAACCACGGTATAATTTGTGTATCAAACCTTGATAATCCAATGTAATGGTATTCATTTTACTTATATTTATGTTGCCACAATTTGAATCCGGATTGAAGTTCATGTGAGTTTTTATGTACGATAGGGCACATACAGCTTTGCTTGTGATTTTTCCTTTCCTCTCATCTACCGCTAAACAAATATATCAAAGTGGTGCACTCTTACACTCAAATATATACCTTCCCAAAACCACTTTTATTTGTTAGTACACACACAATTGCACGTACTACTTCTTGGTACATTAGCAGTTTATATCCAAGCACCTCACGACTACCTTACGGATCTTATATATAACCGATTATATATAGTAACGACGCCGTATTGGTGACGTACGGGGGCATGGCTAAAGAGCCCGTCACTCTTCCAACTGCCTCGCAAATATTCCAAAATATTTCTGCAGTAGGCTTTTGGATGTCGAAATGGTATACAGACAGAGGCTACAAAGCGCGTAAGACGATGGTTGAGGATATTGCAGGTTTGTGTTGATGCATTTACTTGTGTATATGAGTGATCGTTGTGAGTGGTAGTGATCGTTTGAAGTGCTTGTACTGTTAGGTAAATCTATGAATCATTAGCTTACTTGCACAATACTCCAACAAACGGATGAGATACATTTATATCTACGTGAAAATTTCATGAATTTCGTATAGGAAGTGCATACTATCAAAATCGCTTAACATGAATCATATTCAATTGTTGGGTTAATGTGTATGCAGAAATGGTACGGAAAGAACAGCTCCATTACCCATTTGCTTTGCACGGTGTTGACGAATGGAAGACTGTAATGAACAACACTGGCACAGGTAGCGCAAAACAGATGTTTACTTTCGACCCTCACAACATAGAGTAATGGGGTACTGAAGAAGAAGAGTCTGACTGAGAAATAAACGTACTGTTCTTGCGGTTTTTATGTATATGATCTATGGTTTTGTACCTCGTCTGAAATATGGGTGAGGGTCTATTCCAACGATCGAGGTATACCTGTCCCCTGAACATAGCGATCAATAGCGTCTCTTCATTTAATTTACATTTTCGTGTGCATATGGTCTTGGGAAGCAATTACAACGACCAGCTTGATAGAACGATAGGTACTGCTTCCTTCCAGGAGAGAAGCATGGGTTTCATCTTAATGAAGAGAGAACGTAGGCGTATCAAGTTACTGTAGCTGGCTGACACTAAATGGAAGTTTACAGCCTGTTCTTAGCTGGATGGCTAGTACGTCTTTGATCTCCAGTACTAGTTCGTGAGATGTGCTAAATGCTAATCTCATTTTCATTCGACACGACGTTTTCGGGTATACCCTGGACATCTTACTTATGACAATACGTGACCAATATAATGTCGATCGTGTTGAGCATATGTATTAGGCAAGTCTTCAATGTGCTCGAGAGTATACAACAGCAGAGTCGACCAAACAACGGATAGCGCGCGTGTTTTCTCTCTCTAAGCACCTTTGAAAACAAGTTTACTATCCTGAGACCAACCCATTTCCAACATATGGGTGTGCGCGTTAATTTCATTTTCATTTCTTGAAATACTGTTAATTCTTCACTGTTTATTTACTGTTTTTTTCAGTCACTAATGCGTAGTCGTACATTGTCTTTACTATCGGTACATATACATACACCAAACCACTATTTCGCGAAGGGGTCTACATATCGTGAACGTGTGTTCTTCTTTCGGCCCAAACCAGCCGAAAACCTTTACAAAAAACATCAGATAGCGTTGTATGAGTTTGTGGTGCGCGTACACAAGTCGCGTTTATGTAGTGTTTAGTTTAGCCTTAGTTTAGCCTCTCCGTCGATGCATTCAAAACAATTGGTAAACATATATAGTTGGAGTATGGCAATAGTTGAGTTCGCATCTACATATTTCGATGTTTAATAACACATTTGTACAAACGAATCCTAGAACAGCAAAAGCACATGCCACTATCGTACCAGTACTCTATCCTGATTTCAGTGTCCACAAACCTGGTCAACGTAGGAATATTTCACACTGATATTATTCGGTGTGTAGGGCGTGCGTAAAATTCAGTATGGCACCATCCATATAAGAATACATATGCAAGCATGCGCAACGAACACAGTGAACAAAATTGCATACATATTAGCATTTGGTGTAGCAGCTGCACAAGGACCTTCGGGTATACCACCAGTACTGGCAAGGTTCCCATCACCCACGCTGTTCGTTGTACCAGATTGAGGGCCGAAGCCGAGGGCGGTGGGTGGAGGTGGGGGTGGCTCATCATCCTCTTCTTCACTCTCATTCTGTGCATGGTTGATGGATTTTTGTTGGGTAACAAAGGTCAGTGAGTGCATAAAAAAAATATATAACTTGAACATACCAGCTATACTAACGAATATACAGATGCAAAACGCTCATATTGACACGCACAGCACACGAATACGTATACTATGTGTGTTCACTGTACCGGATTGATCCACTTTTTCTTAACAGGATCATAATACATGCTCAGCTCTTCTCCAGTATAACCTGAGGCAGTGCGCTTCGGCAGCCATTCACTCAAGGACGTAAGCCATCCTTTCTCTACAACAAATACATGGTGATATGCAAAATATGATTAACAAATATACTTAAACCCGCACTTCGATCCCCACCACACAACAAACACAACTATATATGACATATTTTCATCGAAGCATGCGTATGTATATGTGTGCAGATACGTGAGGACATGCTGCTAACAATACAACTCGTGCGAAAGTACGTATAATATTTTATACGTGTGTTGAAAATACAAAGCAGGATTTACACACAATCACATAACCCATGAACACATACACTAGAACTTCGGGATACTATTCGTGTATTTCATTTCCTTTTGCTCCGCAATATATAGAGAGCCATACCCAAAACAAACACATACACAATTTACATGGTCACATACTTGTAGCTTGAGGGGAGCTACCACCATCGTTACCATGGGACGTTCCATCGGTCATATTTTCACTTTTAGTGGGTACACTTAGATTCTTTACAGGTGTGGTAATCACTGGAGGTGCTGATGCGTGGACAGATTGTGTGGGTTTAATTGTGAGCACATTCGAATTCAGCATAGCTGGATTAGCTGATCCTATGTTTGCTTCTGGGAACGTTTCGTGTGTTGTTCTCTGCAGGAGATCGCGAGGCTCACCAAAACTTCCTTTGACTTGCAGAGGTCGATTATTTTGTTCTTGCATGAATGATGCTTGCTCAGATTGCTCAACGTCCACCCCATTATCATGACTATAACTAGGCCTAGCGTCCAACAATTCTGCATCCTCATGTAATACTGGCACAGAGGGTTTCAAAACACTAGCATTCATCTCTCCGTAGCTACTCTCAAACTCGAACCCGTCTGGGATGTTTTCGGTAATAATTGGCTTCTCAAGAAAGGCATGGAGACCTTCAAAAGCATCCACACTGCCGTCATCCAGTGAGCCGTTGTCATAGTCATCTACATACTCGTCCTCGTACTCAATTTCACCTTCGTCGTAACCCATGTATTGATCGTTGTATGTGTTCTGTGTACATGCATTCACTGCCACATCATAATCATGGCCAACTTCATCACCCACATATTCACCAGCGTCATCATGGTAACCATGGTACTCTTCGTATGGCATTTGTTCCGACTGTACGTCGACATTCTCGTCACCGTTTACAAGACGATCGCTTCCGTTATCATCATGTACATCATCGTTATTTGAGTGCTGCCCTTGAAATTGGATATCTTGGTCTCTACGAGCCTGCCATTCACCGTTGTTTTGGTCAGTCCGTTGGTCGGCGTGTATATCCACTTTTCCTTCACTAACATATGTACCATTACCGTACTCTCCCTGACCTTCAGTATAGTATGATTTGTCTCCGTGTACGCTTTGTTCATCTGTACCTGCATCAGTGCCGCGCTCCTCCTTATATATTTGATCAGTGTAAGGTTTCGGTTTACTGTACTCGTGTATGTACTGAATGCCCTCGACTTGTCCATCTGTACAGTCAGCTGACCCATGGTACGCTGTGTGTGCATCCATCTCTCGTGCATAGGTATTCACATCACTCGAGTGTTTATCATTCGAATACATCTTTGCTGGTGAATCTAAATTAGATTCATAACCATCGTCTCTGTAAACCATATTCAACTGAGACTCATCACTGTAACCAACTACGGGTACTGGTGTATGAATATCACCTTGCGCATTCATACTCACGTCCTGTGGATTGTCCTCGTGGTGTGAATTCTCTCTCTCTGCATTGCTGTTCACGCTAAGCGAGTATTGATTCTTCTTTGTTACCTCAACTCCTTCCAGGGCTGCTAGACTCGGCTTTTTAGATGCTGGACTTTCACTTTTCGTAGTTGATTGGAGTAAAGGCTGACATATGTTACTCTTAGTGGAGTTGATGTTGTTGCTGCTGCTGTTGTTGTTCGTATTTGTTTCTTCAATATATACATCCTTGTCTCGTCCAAATTCAGAATCAGCCTGCTCACTCGTGAATGTATACTCTACGGCAGATGTACCATGACGAATCATGGAAGGTGGGCCCCCTGACGCACTACCAACCTGATAGTTATGGTTGGATGTGGAATTGGATGGATGCTGTGGGTCCATATGTACATTTGCATCTGTGTCAGAGTTGTGAATGTGTGCACTTTGTAGCTCGAACGGGTGTGATTGTTGTGACAAAGGGTTTAAATGTGTATTCGGGGGAGGCTTGGGCAAACTTGCATCTACGCTTACGTCTGGATTATCGGCTCCAGATGCATTCGTTTTCATGGGCATTGATATGGATTGCAATTCATCGGGGGGCAAATCTACATGCATCAACGTGTTTGTTGGTGTTTGTGACGGTAATGATATGGGGTTATTGGAAAACAAGGACGAAGCACTCGGAAGTTTAACAATAGGTTTCTCTTGAAGTATGTGCATGGGTGGTTGTACGTTAGTGTGTGACTGTGGCAGTGATTGTATAGTAGATAGCCTGTGTGCGTCACCCTCTACACTTGGCGCGCACACTTCAACATCCAAATCCTTTCCTGCATCTGATTCTTGTTTCGTGTCTGTTCGTCCATTTTCAACTATGCCAACAGCAGTAGGACCAGGACTAGCAAACAAAGCGCTTGCATTCCCCACGCCAGACTGTGCACTAGGAAAGAGCCCGTTCGTGCTCAAGTTCGCATTTGCTTTCAAGTTGACACAATCATTTGCATTCATATCCGACGCACACATAGTTGATGTTATGGCCTCACTTGCATCATAAGTACCGAATGGGTCACGCTGTACACCAACACTTAAACCTTGAAAGTTACCATGGTTTGGTGTATATTGTTCCTCCTCCTGCAAAATGGAAACGAAAGAAACACAGCACGATTCATATAAATGTAAGAACTGGTATTGATATAGGAGGGAGAAGAAGAAAAAATGCGCATAGTATATACACATGTTGATCGTGAATTAACTCGCGATCTCGTGGTGGTAGGCTTGTATCCACATACAAGTACACAAAACAGTTGTGATTGCACAAAGATACGTTCACGCAACAAGCACACACACACACATACCTGTACATTTTGTTGAGATTGGAACGATTGAGATGGCATTACTTGTGAAGCGCCCACATCAATTCTCCGTGATGATTCATTATCGGTTGGTGTTATCAAAATTGCACCCGGAGAGTGTGTCTGTTGCAGTGCAAACAGATGTTGCTGCTGTGTATTCGCAGTTGTATTTATATTTGGTTCTACTCCTTGTTTTGAGTGTATGAGTGGTTGTGGGTGTGTAAGGGTGTTGTAGGGCAATGATTGGTATGAGGCAGACTGCGAACGTGTGTGTGAGGGCGGACCTTGGGGAAGCGAACCAATCCCCTGCATTTTTTCTGCTCCACTTCCAAGCATACGCGTTTCTGAGAAGGGCCCATTTTCATTAATTCTCGGTGTGTGTAGAGTAGCTGGGTGTTGTTTGTGCTGTGGTTGTGTATGCTGCGCGGAGTATTCGGTAGTGGAAGTATGTTGGAACAAATATGGAGGTTGTGAACTACTTTGATGAGGTTTCTGTTCTTGATTGGGCATCCATGGGAATGAAGTACCACTACTCGTTGTTCGGGTGTGTTGACCTGGTGTGGAGTCCGTCTGTACATAAGAGTTTAACAAAGTTGACTCGTACTAAGTGCTTACAGTATGTAAATAAATGGGAATTCAAATGAGACAGGTACTCGTGTGCTTGTGCGCGTGTATAGGTGTTTGTTTAAACTTGTTCAATATTGTACTAATACATGACCCTTCAAGATGTGTCAACAGCAGTCAACAGGCGAACTACTAGCAGCGAGTGTATATTGCTCACATACACACAGAATAAAAACATATTTCGATACTTGCGTAAAAAAACCCCCCCATTAAACTTTCCGCATACACGTATACCCATAAGCGCATACGCACATAGCCATGGATCATGTACAAACAGGAATACACCAATATACCTATATTCGTACATATGCATATGAACGCATTTACAATTCCTACACAAACCTCTAAAAAGCATCTGAAAAACGATTCGACGGAAAGAAATATCTTCAAATAAACAGGAACAAGCATAAGTACGTTAGATAAGCGAGTTTTTATCCTCGAGTAGTCCCATACAGCTCTCCACTCATACATATTTGGTAATATATGTATATATATATCGTGTAGTGTCCACCTACATACATACCTTTGGCTTTGGCTGCGAACGTTTTGCATCGGCGGATGGAGAGGTCTTTATTAGTGATGAAAGAGCGTCTCCCACTCCTCCAAATAGTCTCCCGATTATCTTCGACGCGTTCGTTGATCCACTCACGGCAGGGTTGTGTATCTTAATTCTCTCAGATAGAGATTGGAGTCTGTACAGATGTGTGTAGCGTATGTGTTTCGAGCACGTAGTACATGAAGACATGTCAGATGGATAGATATTCAAATATTATGACTAATCGTTTGATACAAATAACTAACATTGCATATAAAAGCGAGAGCATGCTGTTCAGTTTGCTGAGTCTAAATATGAAGCTCGACCAGAAGAAACATACAAACATGCTCATCATTGCTTGCATTGCAACACATTTCCTATACTAGCTATCGTGTCATTGTATACATAATATATGTATGTAGTATATATGGTTGTAATATAACTTTTCGCAACTATGTGAACAAAATGTAACAAACAATTTTGGGATCACTCGACCTACCTTTGCAAGAAAGAGCGGGAATACGCACCGTTCCCCGTTCCCGAAGACTTAACAGACAACACGATTGACTCACAGTATCTGCATGAGTACATGTGTTAGTTACTATATACTTTCACACGTCATTATGTGAACGCATTGTTGCGGCTTGTAGCAACTATATGCATGCGTCAATGGCATTCATATGAAAACATGTAGCTTGGTAATTGCATCTCGGATACAAAAATATAATCATTATACCCTAAGAAAAATATGTAATACGAGAAAACAATACAAATACATACACCCGTGTCATCGTACACACATCGACACGTACAGATGCTCTGCTAGGAAACTAGTCATCAATTTACATACTCACTAGCTTCTTCCATCAGCCCCACCTCTGCTAGCCAAAAAGCGTAAAGCAGTTTAAAAGGTGCAAGAGACGGTAGTGTATACTGTGAGTTGCACAAAGTTTGTACCCACTCATACGTCTCGGTAAGCTGTATTCTACGTAAAGCGATAAGTGATCGAAAGCTCTGTGTCTGATGATCTCCACCCAGCAAAACAATTCTCGATTGTTTGGCTAGGGAACGCACAGGTACGCCCGCCAAGAGATAGCTACATACATGTGTGAGTGTGAGTGTGAGTGTGAGTGTGAGTGTGAGTGTGAGTGTGAGTGTGAGTGTGAGTGTGAGTGTGAGTGTGAGTGTGAGTATCTGTGTGTGTTTGTGAGAGAGAGAGAGAGAGAGAGAGAGTGTGTGTGTGTGTGTGTGTGTGTGTGTGAGTGTGAGTGTAAGTGTGAGTGTTAGTATGTGTATGAGTGTGAGAAACTAAGGAATTGTGTAAAAAAACATGTCTTATGGGTTCACCACACCTGCCATTCTCGATGCTTCACTCAAACACGCATATGAACGTTCACGCAGAACTGTAAGTGTATGTGTGCGTCTGAGTACGAGACGTGATGTAGCCAAAGAGTCATGATCTATAGAACAAAGATGTATTTGTGTGTCAACGGACACGGGCGTGTACACACCAATATACAAAATTTAATATACATGGTGATGAAATACGATACTTAAACCCAATACTTACCATATGTGTGCTTCACGCACACGTCCAGCGTTACGCAGTGCATCCCCAATAGAACATACATGCTGATTTGCTTCCATACCGTTGCTGTTCAGTAAAAGAATCTTCACATGATCTCCCCACGCATCGAGATTGGCTGTGCTCAGAAACGCGGGCGGCACATTACAGTACATATTGTAAAGCGTTCTCATCGGCGACGTCGGGGCAAGCTCGTTTATCACATAGTCGTTAAGAGTCTGTGTGTGTGCGTGCGCGTGTATGTTTGTATGTTGTATATATGTGTGTGTACATGTGCGTGTATACATGTATGTATGTATGTGTGCATGTGCATGTTAGTGCTGTCTAGAGATACCAGTCGTACGATTAATATTTGAGTGATTGCGTGTGGTGTAGTGGAAGTATTTATAGGTTTCAGCGGTGCATTACACTACACGTCACTCGAGATGATCGTGTTTGGAAGCATTGGCGGCATATTACACTACACAATGAATAACTTTCTCGCAGAGGGGATGCCTAACAGGCATTTCCGATGAGCAACTCTATATGCGAACAAGTTGTCATGCGTGGTGGCGAGGGTGACCTAACCTTATGAAACGCACCAGCGCTAATGTGTGAGGCCAAAGCCAAAGCGTGCAACCATTGTCTCTGTTGGCCAGCCATCTCTATGGCCTCTGCAGCTTTTCCTTGTAGTAGGTGCTCTTGTATCTGACAGTGTGATGAAAGTATGCAAGTATATTTGTATGTTGTATGCATGTACATATGTATGATGAATGAATGAATGTATGTATGTATGTATCCGCCACATGTATGTACAACCTGAGTCTCGGCACCGTGTGAGTAGAACTGTCCCTGTTGCTGCTGATGTTCATTACATGTTGTAGATCCTCCGGGAAGTAGTGTCAGGTAAGGCTTCACACCCTCAGAATTCTCCCTATTTTTCCTATTGTGTATCCATTTATGTGATGCGCATTGTGTAAGAATTCAATGTGTGGGAGGGCACAGATAGCTGCAAATGTAATGTCGAGCGCTGGCCAAACACCAAATATCACATAACCACGCAATACACGAAAATGTGCTATGACTACATTCTTCACTACAGCCTGCATTACTAATGAAGAAAAAAATGCGCGCACAGTGTGCAAACATATACACCTCTAAATATAACTTACGGTAGCAAACCCCCTTGTTTACTTGCTATCTCCATGAATGTCCAGATATCTCGGTCAGAATCATTTTCGTTTATACGTTGTTCAATGGCTTGGCTAACTTCCCTCTTTGTGGCTTTATTTAGAGGTCCGGGGAAGCATTTAAGCTCATTGTAATGTATGGTATCTTTCAACATGGTTGAAAGATTATACACCTGGACAGCCTTTGGTCTACATGCGTGGGCGTGAGTGTACATTTGTCTTGTATGAGTATATGAGGGTACGTGAGGTGTGAGAAAGCAAATACATATATAGTTTCTCTCTTGTAGTCAAAATATGTGAAGCAATTCAATAGAATCGAAAACTCTCAAAACTTGGCATTATTTGACGAGCCCACAATCAAGTGCTACGATACATGTACCAGTGAGTGTATGTGTTTATAGGTATATGTACATATGTACATCTGCGTATGAGTGTGAGCGCATATGCATGCATGCATGTTTATGATACTTCATGTAAGTATTTACACATGTTTACACTTGCATTGTTGTGGATGTTTGTCACACATTTACACTTGTATTGTTGTGGACTTTTGTCACATGTATGTAACAAAAGTGTTGTAATCGCACAACATACTTGGAATTGCCGTATTCATCAGTAGTATGTGAAACCTTAACAACGCGCCCACCGAAGCCCATTACAACAAACCTAAGTGGCGGCCGCCCAAGCAAAGGTGTGTCTTGGACCTATACAATCAAAGTTTGTTGTAAAATTTGTAGTGAATATACAAGAGTGCCTGTGTATGTTCGTAACTGTATGTGCATGGTACGAGTACGGATAGGGTATTTTCTACATGTACTTAACACAACACTATGTACTTATCTTACACGATCTACATATATATGGGTACGAATATACGCACATAACACTAAAACGTATTTTGCGTGCTATCAATGTTGATGTTTACATCGTTATACAACGTACGAACAAGTCGTTTCCTAATGATGTTGGTAGATATACATGACGAGATGTCCTGTTTATGAGATGAAGATGACCGGCTTGCCTTTCATACAAAACTAGACTTCTATATCACTGTATCATACCAATTGTTGTTGGCCTTGTGTTTGTGTATTAGACATGCCACCCTGGTGATATGTATGCCCGGTGTTAGCCCATGTCTCACTACGCGCCCCACCCTGACTAGGCGTCAGATATCCTGATTGTGTACTTATACCAATACTACCAGGGAAAGGTGGATGGAGAGATTCGTTGTTCGGAGCGAAGGTCTGTGTACGTGTGCGAAGGAGTGTGTGTGTGTGTGTACGTACATATCTGTGCGTGTAAATGCACTTAGTTTGTCTGCGTTTAAACACACTTCCCTAGTGTATAAGTATATATATGTCTATACTGCAAGAATGATTGGAATATCGGTTTTGTTCGGTGTGTACAGTGATATGTGTTGGAGGTAAAAACTGAGTATAGATTGTGTATGATCAAGTACATGGGTGATGTGTATGCGAGAGGTATAAATGTGCTCGTGTATATTCTCTTTCTTATTGCTTTTTATTGTACAGTGTTGAAATCACCACAGTGGGTGTAGCTCAAACAAGCAAGTGCTTGTGATACATAGCTCAACTTGAGCAATACCACGCCGATATTAATTGATACAGCACGAATATATACATAGTCTCCAACTAAAATCTCTCTCACTCTTCAAACACTGCAACACGAGAAAACGCGACAAAAACATACTTGCGGTTGAGAAGGAGGCAGCAACGGCCCTGAATGTCCATGCGTTGGTTGTTGTCTACTAGCGCCTGGGGTCGTGTGCAATAATTGTTTTGACGGCGGACCACCTTCTAGGAGAATAGGGTTACTGGCGGATGCGAACGGAGGTAGTGGTTGGCCACCACGAGAATTTGGGTACGTATTCACATTATCATCGGCACTTGCACTAGAATGTCGAGAAACGGGCACCCCAATGGGTGTCATTGTTTGATCAAAACTGTGTGTTTGACTTGGCGTCCTTGGGTATGCATCCACGGCCTCTTGCTTTCGAAACTGCTCACCACCACGCACAATATCATCCATACTTTCGCTCACTGAATCTAAGCTTTTGCCTATTGCTCCATTACTCGTCTGCCCTGTCAATGATGGGTATTGTGTTGGGCGTGGGTGCTGGTGTGTTTGATTTTCATAAGTAAACTTTGGCATGCTCATGTTTGAACTTCCAACTGCATTCATGTTATTATGGGTTTTCACTCTGTTCGAGTATGGAAATTCTCCCGCAGAACTCTCCTCTTGGTCAATTGTCATACCACCCGCTTTCCTCGGAGTGACAAATGATTGCTGCAACGACAATGATGCAGATGGCAGCATCCCTTGCAATTTTTCGCCCGTGTTTAAGGGAGGCATTATAGGTCCGTGAGGATGCATTTGTGATGGAGAGTCCACATTTGCACTAGAAACCGAGTTGTATAGCCCCAAATTAGGGTTTTGTGACCCTTGTGAGGCTGAATTGTGTTGGTACAAATTATGGTACAAATTATGGTTATATGTCATATTGTTTTGTGCGTCTGGATTAGTATCCTGATTGTGTGAAAACACAGGGAAACTACAACCGGCCTGCGAGGGTTGTTGTTGCGTTGATGATGGACCAGCAAACGTTTGTGAATAAATATTGGTCTCCGGCGCACATACGTTCACATGCTCCCCCTCAGTAGGATGTCGAGGAGGTACATCAAATCCTGTACGTGCGTCAAGTGGGTGCATGTGTACGTGTGAACAAAGGGTTGTATTGTAAACACTCACGAGGAAGAACTTCGGGTAAACACATACGCACGCACATACATGCATACACTCGTACAGAGGAACGTGAACATGTACAGGAACAGGAACAGGCCGTATACTCGCAAGGTATGTTCATAACGTATGCTCACATTTCGCTCTTATCGATACATAGAATTCACAAGCCACAAAGCATCAATATATAGAGATCCAGGCGACATACTGCATACCTGAATTTGGTTGTGGTTGATATCCTTTTGACAAGTGACTCAATGAAGACATGCTTGGGTCACCAGAGGAGCCATACTGTGCATATGTTGACAACATCGACGATGACGAATATTGTTGGTTGCGATTGGGTTAATGTAGGCACAGAAGTATTGATCGATTGTGACTGATCTTACTGTGTACTTGTGTGTGAGTTCATATGTTTGTGCGTGCAACTATATCAACTTTCAAATATATATGGAGCTACAGAAATTTAGTGCGTGGATTGTGTGCTTATGCGTTAATACAATTGAACATACAACGGCATATATTGCAATATATGTATGATTAAAGCACTACACAATGTGTACATTGCGAACGCGATTACGTGGTTAGTGTCTGCTTTGCAAACATTAAAAACAAAACATGGATTAAATGTACGTATATACGTATCTTTGTATAACACACACACACATACAAAGCACGTACATACCTGCTGCGGTTGAAACGACTGGAAAGTCGAACTTGTATTCATGGTCAGGGGTTTTGACTGATCACGAAACGCATTGTGTCGCTTTCCTCGCCCGTGACGTCTGTTGAGATAGGCTTGCCCAGCATCTTGCTCCGTGTGTATCGGTGGAGTAACTCCATTCCGATTTGTCACTGCTTTTATGTACAATGGTGCATTTGTTTTTGTGTCTGCGTTTACCTCACGATAAAGTTGAAAAATATCGACTACTCTCATGAATTGATGCTATTCGGTTTTCTAATTCTGATTTCGCGTGCCAAATTCACGACATAATACCTCACGTACAGCGTACATACTCTGACATATACAACTAAACCTATGAAAGCAAGGCAATAATTCTCTGTCTAAGTTCATATATCTTAGCTACTCACTTTCGTCCATATATTCACGCTAGCTGTTCGCGAGAAATTCAAAGGCCTTCGTCACCATACGGAACACTTATTCCCTTTCACTTCGGAAGCGAGTGCACATACGCATGAGTAGAATATCGACTGATGACCCTGGTCTGTATACATATAGGCGCGCTTGTGCATGCGTGTTTCTATGCGTGTGTGGGGGAGGGGGTATGTGTGTGTGTGTGTGTCTGTGTCTGTGTGCGTGTGTGTGTGTTTGTGTGTCTGTGTCTGTGTGCGTGTTTGTGTGTTTGTGTGTGTGCTTCTCTGTGTGTGTGTGTGTGTGTGTGTGTGTGTGTGTACGTTATGTGCGTGTGCGGTCGGTGTTTTGTTGACATCGTACCAGTAAGTGCACATTCCTATAAAATGAGGTGCAAAATGCACTAAACATACCTCCCAACCCACATCCTTACCCTGAAGGCTTGCCCTGATTATTTGGTGGAGGTCCTCTAAATATGATAGCTGGTGCAATTGCAATCCTTGAAAACCCAACAACACACAAAATCTATGTATAGGACACACACAGATCGCTATGAAGGATTCATTCATGTATTCGTGAGTAGTGGCCAATACTTGGAAACTCATGAAGGATGTTCATTTGCTATTTTTCAATGTCCGATAACTTTCAGGCTTCATTGTGAATTCTTGAACTAGAACATGTACCTTCTCCACAATAAGCTTGTGTAGTGCGAGGCATAGCTATTACAAATGCGGATTAATCAAATAACACTACAGTGCGTTGAAATACGCAACGTCTGTGTTTTTTTTGAAAACTACACTGGAAATGAATCTCGACATGAAACTGGTGCAATTCTGTCCACAGAGCGGTTTGGAGTGTACATCCCAAGTTTAGCATTGACGCCAGATGAACGCTCCATATGTCAGCCTTTGGGTGTTGATGTCTACATAGATCACGCCTCTAAGGACATGTTCGGCAATTAAATGCGGTAGACAAAGGCTGCTGGTGTTGCCTTCATTTATGGACTGTATGACGAGAAATGGAGTTGCTGTGAGGCTAGATTGCTCGATCCATAAAGTAGTTGGATTTGTTTAATGACGCAGGAATAGCAAGGAGGTTTCCAGGATAGAGATTAGATGAGAGAAAGGGATGAAAACAATAGACAATAGACTCATCCATCGATGTCAGCAGAAAGTCGTTAGATTGGCTTTCTTTATATCTCATTCTAGGCGTCTATTGAACTGATTTGTTTCGGTTAAAAACTGTGTGCTACTGAATAATCGTTGAAAGAAGTCGAATTACTGGTAGAGGAAATTGCATATGCATTTGCGTGTTCATCCAACTGAATACAAAATCCCAATGATGTTAGCAATGTTTTTCACCCTTAATCAATTGAGTGCCAAACTGGGAATCACATGTCTTAACGATGACCAAAGCTATTTTGATGTGATTTTGCCCTTTCTAGTTTTAGTCCTGTTGATGTGATTTTGCCCTTTCTTGGAACTTGCTTTATTTAAATAAGACGTCGAAGCCAATGTCTGTCTTCTTGATTTATTAGGTACATACGACTTCTGAAGTACATTCTCTCAAAATTTTGTACGAGTAAATCGATGATAGCTCAGGTCATGTTGTGTACTTACCCAAGGTCTTCTTATGGATTCCATAATGACGATTTCAAGACATCAACCGTTATGATCCAGTCGACAACACTGAAAGAGGCTAAAACAAGATATTCTTATATTTTCGAACGCTACTATTGCCAATAGTCTCAGCCATCGTTGAAGTTCTATCGTCTTGTATGCTCCGAACCATACATGCAAATCATTTGATCAACAATTGAAATTGTAGTTAAGTGGCAACCTGCATCGTAAATGACCTAGAGACTCAGAAAAGCATGGGCGCCAAGTTGATGCAGCCGGATATCTCTCAGAATTACAGTATTTCTTGTCTTGTAGGAGAAACTATGCGCTGGAAATGAGGTCAGTGTGAAAACACTTGATGCATACACAGATAGGCTGTTTTTTTGCCGTACTTTCTTATAAGATCAATATGTAATATGTAAAGTAAAGACTATCGACATTTTACTAATACTTCGTTCCGTTGACGACATAAGAAAAAGATTAACTTTATCCCTTATGAATTGACACCTGCAGAATACAAAGAAAGAAATAGTATAACGGGTGTTGATACAGCTTGGGACCCCGTACGCGGTCTCAATTACCAAGCTGCCTTGCAATGTACAAAGCATCTGCATGGTGCCCCTGAATGTTCGCCGAGTTTAGACCACGTAACCAGGGAAACCCCAAGTAAAAGAAACCGGGCTTGGAGGATTCACAGGTCAACGGGCGTCCCGTTCGTCCAAAGGATTCTTTCAACCCCTTCACGTGAATAAACGAGAAATCCGGCTTCCAACCCGTTGCCCACAACACATTTGTTATGCCTTGCTTTCCCAAGTCCATATGTAAAGGCGCTTTCTCCTCTATCAACGGTGCGTACGGCGCCCACGCAGATTCTAATTCAGCTGGTGGATAGTCACCAACAGTTCCCATTTTCCCAATCCATTCTTCGACTAACTGAGGAAGGATCATGTAAGTTTCTTCACAAAACGCAATGTGCTCCTGCAAATTATCCTTGAAAGTGACCTTCACACTGTCATTACTGTGTGATACACTTTCCAAAGTACCAACCAACCGAACTCCTAGTCTTGCCAAACTATGATGACTAATAGCATGATCACTACTTATGAGAGGGATAGTTGTATACCGCGTATCCTCTTTTTGCAGTGCCGACCGAGGCATAGACATCATGCCAATACGTTCTAACCAATAATATGTATCCTCCCCACGGTAGAATCTGGGTGTACCAGGCACTTTAGATGTTGCCATGATAACTTTACGTCCAGACTTGACGATTTCCTCTGCGAACTGAAATCCCGTCTGCCCACCTCCTACGATTAATACGCCTCCCATGGCGAGGCTGTCGTCGGGATTCTTATACGTACCTACGCGCAGCTGCTTGATGTACTTGGGGAACACTGATGCGAGGTGATTCGGAATTGATGGCCTGTGATAGTTACCACAGCACGTGATAATATTCGTTGTGGTGTACGTGATAGGACCTCCATCGTCACTCCTTACAGTTACAACATACCTGGCAGAATTTCCGACACTACAGTCATTCAATGCAATCTCTTCTATACTCACCACCTCAGTATACTCACGTATCTTGATATCCAAACTTTTGATATAACCCTCCCAGAACGGCAATATCTTCTCTAGAGGAAGTATCTGCTTTCCATCAAATCCGTTGTCAGGATTTGGTTTTTGTCCGTAAAGAAGACTATAGTCGATAGGCGTATTCATCATAAACGAGTCCCATCTTTTAGACCGCCATTGCTCAAGACAGCGGCCCTTCTCCAAAACAACGTGATCTCGCCTTTGTTCAAGCAATACAGCACTCATAGACAAACCTGCATGGCCGCCACCAATAATGACTGTGTTAACGTTCTCACGAAAGAGGTCAATCATGTCTACTATATCTGGTGTTTGTGTACGACGACACTTAACATATTTGATATTGAATGTGGTTCAGTTTTGTTTCTTATATACCCTCCGCAAGCGGACGTTGTGTACAGTCCGTATTTAAACCCTAAAGCGGATTGTTTCTGTTTTTTCACACATTTGCCTACTCGATATTGTTTTTTATTTAGAAGCTACACAATTGGATAAACTCGGAAAACTAAAACACGCATTGCATTCATGAGTATGTTTACTTCCGAAGGTTAATTAATGTTCCTATCAGAAATTGTCCATTAAGAATAGCTTAATATGTATAATTTGCCATAACCTCAAGTGACATCAATAATTATAAAGAGATGTATATGGCAAGTAATAGAAAAATGCTCTTCGTTATGAGGGGCAATCATTGGCACTGAAACCTTGTACTAGATGAACAATACATCGTAGAACCAAAAGCATATACTAGTCTTTTTTTACACTTCCGTTTTTGTCAAATTTATTCGAAATTTGGGTTTTTATGTGTTCTCCACCAATTGTGGATCAATCTCCTAACAAAATCGCCTAACGTCTCACTTCGTGCAATTTTGAAAATAGGGAATGGTCGTGGTGTCGTGCAAAGATTCATGGTCTAATAATTGTGGTCTTCTTGAGTGAGCCAAATTATAGGATGACTTTGCAGCACATAGGTTGTTCACGGGGTTCCATGGTAAAATTAATACTTGCACAAATAGATATTATTGCAACATTGAAATTATTCAAATTTTTACAAGGCTAGCAGGTCTTCTCTTTGTATTTAATATCACAAGGTGGCGATTCGAGCGCTAGCTTCACAAAAATATAAATATTTTTCGACGTAGTTAACATAAAAACAAAGTGATCAATAAACTATCCTAAATGTTTGAAGTTCGTTTGTCATTTTCATGCATTGTCAACGTAAATTCAGCACGTTGAGCTACTCTGGGTCTGAGTCCTAGAGTCTATTGAAGTCGAGGTCAACAAATGCTATAACTACATTTATGGTTGAGGTATCCTTTAGTAGAGCATAGAGAGTACGACTTTTTGAGGAGTACACAATACATGATGCGATTTCACGTGACGATTGTATGCTACGTGCTATAGCCCACACGCTGATTGATCGACTGTCTGCACGTGTGTATCACGAGTCACGCCAACTGGTGTATCCCCCAAACACTGTATGTGGTTATGGATGTATCCTTTAAACAATCGAACAGGATGTACCGTTTGCCTATTGAAAAAAAACACTCGGAATTGGGGTCGATTTCAGCCTAAACCCAGAAAGCGTCCGGTGAATCCAGCCCGTAGAGTACAACTTACGCATACGAAAGAATACAAAGGATATATCTCAGGACTTCTTTGCAAGTCTGAACCAGAGTTTCTGTAGTACATTAATCCACAATGAGCGTATATATGACTAAACTCAACAAGCCTTTTGCAAGGGCATTGTCTTCTGGCTCGCAATGAACACGTAGAACGCGTTTGTATGATAGTGCAAGGAACGTGGCCAAGCTGTGTGTTTGCAAACGCAAGTAATTATCGAGTCTAGTCCGAACATAAATCAAAGTCGATAGAATGTTGATTGCGAGAGAAGTAATTGTAGACAGGACACTCGGCACCAAACTGTAATGTCTATCACTGATTGCTGTTTTGGGGGAACTTTCACCCGCTCGTGGTATGAAGCAGTAAGTATTACACGATTGTTTAGTATTGACATAGTTAATACTGCCAAACTCGATCGTATTCGTAATCTAATATTGTAAGTTTTCTCGATGTTACTTTAAATAAGTCTGTCGTAACAGAATCCGAGCGCAGATGAATGAAGAAAGCCTGTAATGCATTGACCTTTTACGTCCTATATTAAAGGGGGTTTGATTCAACATTATTGGCACTATAAACCTTGGATGGATCGGGTTCGTGGGAGCATTAGGCAATGGTGCATATGCTTTAGAACTTTGGTTCGTTACGAGGGAAAGTACCATTTCACCTTATCAAGCTAAACCACAGGTAACTACATATATCTAAGACTGCAAAATGTACCTGCATTAAATTGACGTGCTCGTGTAAATAGTAAATACTTCGTATATAGATGGAACGTTGTGTTAAATTACTAGCAACGAATACAATGGATACTAGTTTTGTTAATATTGGTATCAGTTGAAAATATTTGTACAGACACCAGCGGGGCACTGAGCATTTTGTTTGCACTGTTCTCTCCATGAAACCTCACTGAGCATTTTGTTTGCACTGTTCTCTCCATGAAACCTCACTGAGCATTTTGTTTGCACTGTTCTCTCCATGAAACTTGCTCGAAATTCTATTTTAAAAGAACGGCAGCTTAATACATTAGTTTTTAAAGACCAATCTCGTCTGAACTTATATATTTAGGACAACACTTAACGTCCTATGGGCTGTTTTAACTATAACTTCTCGACCGATTGCAGTGTCGTTAAGGTTGTTTGCTATTTTATAACAAATCGGGAGTTCGGCCATTCCTACAACCAGAATGACGCCACGAACCGATAATCTATGGCCAGAACATGTTTTTGGCAAAAAACCGTTTCAACATTCTATCTCAAATTCTTAATCTTTACTAGCTGCTCGAGCAATATTGATAGACCAATCGTGGACTCGTTTATATTTATATGTGTCGTTATGTGATCACACGCACTGGGTGGGGTCCATTCAAGAGCAATGGTAATATGCCCCCAATTCACCCCCATCGCCAGAATTGACAGCAAGCATTAAAATGATTTTTTGCTTTTACGGCACCATATTTAATACTTTCAAACTGCTCAATATTTGTCACTTTCAAACTGTGTGAAATATTTGGGAGAGCAGAATAGTATACATTCTAGTCCGCGTCCAACTGGAGAACCTGTGCGGGCACACAAAGTTCTAAAGACAATCCACTGTACTCGACCCAACCAACACTTATGGATATAAACGAATTCTCGCACTCACTGGTACATTCACTCAGAAACACTTAGTCTACCTCAATAACTAGCAATACCAGGTATAACTCATGTTTACCGATCAATGACGCAACCTATGGATTCTAATGGATTGGTAATAGCTCTGCACAGACCGGAAAGTGATAGAATTGCTGTGTACAGTACATCTCCAGATACAAAGTACTCCAAGATCAGGTATAAATATCCTATACTGGCAACTGCGATACCTTGGTATTCTCGGCGTACGTTAACTATACACACAGCAGGTGAAAAAGGTTTTTTGCCTTCTTGTACCAGTCCAACTACAGATGTAGAAAAGGTGTGTAGCTACTCTCCGAGTACGAGGTGTTTCGACGAGGTTGCAGAATTCTCTGGAGAGGAAGAATTTATCATAACACGCGAGTCCCAGATCCGATATGTAGTCAGCGTCGCCTGTGGTGTCATACCCAAGGACCCGTGCGAGTTTGCGGATCTCGGCAAACACCCACTCCAATATCATGGTAAACTTATTTCTCATACAAAATGTGATTCACATATACACTTACTTGCGATGATGTATGTGCAGTGGTGGCGGTCTGCATATAATACCAGCGGGATAGATGTGTTTTCAAGTATTGTAAGGGACCTAGAAATACGTGGTTTACGTGCAGACGACAATGTAGGAGGAAGAACCTTGGACACGGAGAGTCGTGGACGAATTCAAATATTAATTTCCAGACTCTCTGGCACTGCTCATGATGTAGTTCAACCGCGATCCTGGCATAAAGGTGCGGTTTCTATAAAGGGAATGGCTTCTCGAGCAATTAAGCGCAGATGGTCATCAGCGTCGTCTGGAGAGAAGATCAAAAACTTGTCCTACCAGTTCAGCAGTAACGAAAACTCAAGGCGAGAGACTGAAAAACACATCTGACAGTATTAGGACTGCATACAATAATGAAATACCCGTTGAGATAGAGCATCAGCTGATTATGAAACTGAACGAGTATTTGTATACTGCGAGAGAAGTACATACACGGATTCTTTCTTTCCCCTGATTTGAGCGCCAATTATTTAGGCTATTTAATATATACAAGGAAACATAACTGCGTCTCTGAAGAACAGGACGCACAAGGTGGTAGGCGAGGTATTATCAGGTCACAAAGTAATTACCATTGTCAGTACTGATGAACTGCATGGAACAAAGGGCTGGAAACTCAAACTACAGCACATGGACTGAACACTTTATGTTTCTGAGACAAATCATTCATGAGTGCTTTATGAACTTATTCACTGCATGATAACGCATAAGGCTGTCAAACCTACCAGGGATTTTTCTTTGACTGTATTGTATAAAGTCGACATGTGTTTTGTGACAACATTCACACTGCAGCTTGTCTTGAACAGTATTTTAAATGATTCTTGTCATACCAGAAAAAAAAATTGAACATTATGGTGATGCTAATTTTTTCTAAACGAAATCGATCTATCACAATTCTATTACCTGTAGGCAACAATTACGTTCTTTCTAAAAGGAAGTGGTCTATTCTCAAAAAGTACTACGTGTAAGCAACAATTATGTTCACCCTCACTACCACAAAATCAACCATTAACACACAACCCTCTTGACTTGAAACACCAACCCCTCAAGTGACATGTTTTTTCTTGTATTACATAGATCCTATTTCAATATCAATCACTCAGTCTGAAATCCGCTACTCGTGTCATTCTTCCCAAGTAATTTTTCTCTTTCGTTCAAAACAAAGTGGTAGTAAATGGTAGTAGTGCGCCCATTTGGTGCTCAAGAGGAGAACAACAGGCTTCGCATATTTTTGCTCGGCACAGCGTCAAATCTATTTATTAATCTGTGAACATCAATGCAAACGGTAGTATGTAGTACGGTTCTCCACCCAAGACGGACGATAAATTTCATTGCACATAATAAGTACTACGCCCTCATATACAATCCAGAGTTTTACCAAGTTACCAAAGTCATAGAACAACAGTATATGTTCTACTAATTTACCCATTATGTGCGTCACACATAGTTTGCGCTATCCAAGTATTTGCAAAGCATAACTTCCAACAAGAGAAAAAGTTGAACAGAACAGCCCGAGCACCTTATCTGCGTCCATCAGTTGTACAGTTTTGAAGCCATCTGCATGTGCGTCACACATAGGTTGCGCTATATAAGTATTTTCAAAGCATAACTTCCAACAAGAGAAAAAGTTGAACAGAACAGCCAGAGCACCTAATCTGCGTCCATTAGTTGTACAGTTTTGAAGCCATCTGCATGTGTCAGCATTTCGGCACAATGCACAATGGAGGCATCCAAGTAGTGCTGATGGATATCTTCTTTCTACCAAAATTGTACCATTATCATGTGTAATAATGCTGTGCTATTTACTAAAAACCAGGGAGCACCCGGCTGGTGCAAAACCGTACGCGAATACATGGCTGGTGCAATACCGTACACGAATACATAAGAAAACTATACACGTAACATTTGTTAGACTCTGTCAAGGACATGAACGCACGATTAACGTTTAACGACATTTGTGACAAGAGCGACGAAGGTCGTAAAATGAATTTACAAACATTCTTAATATGCGATGTGTGCCAGGTGCATAGCTTGCATAGCTCAGAACAAAGGGCAAAGTGATATGCGGGACACCATCGAATCGGTGCCCATTTTCGTATGGATATTGTAGTACCCCAGTAATTACTTGGTGTGACGAATTCTCTCATTAGTTCGGTATATAAGTATAATACATGCATGTATGCAAGTAAATGAATGAATGAGTGCGTACGCACACCCTATTCGTTCTAATACGTAAGTTTACGCGATGGTGTCAAACCAATTTATTGACACCATTGTGATATATTGATACTTGCCGCACAGTACCTCTGGAACGAACGCTAGAACGAACTAACGAACCAACTCTGCACGCACGACACCGTTCAGACACACACACACGAAGAACACACATAAACACGGGGGCAAAGATACTCTCTCCGTCTCTCGCTTTCGTTACCTCGATCTCTCACCCTCCTCACTCTTTCTTCTCTCTCTGTCGACCTCTCGTGCGCCCCACACACACATTCACATTCTATCATTTACTTATCAGATTTATATTCTGCCATTCTCTTCGAACGTCGGAACGGTACCTCTAATTGGAGTACACATAATTACATACAAGGCATATACAGAGTCTGCATTGTCAGTCACAGACATTATGACCGCCACAATGAATGATTTAAAGTCCAGCTTGTCCCAAGTATCGGTCTGCAATTATATAGACGGGAAATTCGTACGACCAACACAAACTATAGAGGACATGGGGCCTGCCACCGGGAAGGTCATTGCTACTATACCTCGGTCAACTGAGAAAGATGTAGAGCAAGGTGAGTTTCATTACGGATGCTGAAAGTATATTTTATGAATATATTTGTCCAGTTGGTGAGATTCTGCAATAATGGTAAGTTTATCCATGGAAGCGGAATCGCGCACTCGCGCTAGTTCATCAAGCGCATTGGATTGAGATGAAATTCCAGACCACTTACAACAAGAACGACCTGTATTTGTATTTCCTAGCGTTGAATAACATTGGAAGTAGGTTTAAGTCAAATACGCTGTATTTTTCTTGGTTTCACATTGCCTGGAAGCACACAAGCGCGAAAGTGAGTTTACACAATGCCAGTCATAGTCTCTATATTTATATGTATCCTAGCATCGAAATGTAATTATCCAGGCGAGTGAGTCTTAAATCAAAGGAAACGTGTTCCCAGAGGTACATGTTTTGGCAATACACAGGCGTTGTGCTGTGCTTGTTTAAACACGCATTTTTTTATGTACACCCACAGCGGTCGCTGCTGCCAAGAGAGCGTATCCAGCGTGGAGAGACACCCCTATGACTGTGCGTGCGAGTTATCTTCACAGAATTTCCCAAGCGATATTAAAGGATAGTGTTAGGCTGGCGCAACTAGAAACTCTGGACTGTGGCAAACCCATCAATCTCACTTCAAATGTGGAGATCCCTCGTGCAGCAGCAAACTTTAAGTTTTTCGCAGAGGTAAGTACTAGTTTGTGCACGTATGCGCATGTGCGTTTGCTGTTCTACTATGTGCGTCACGAATCGTATGTTCAATAGATATGAATTTCTCAGTATTGTAGATCTACTACTCCTGGTATATAGTGAGCTAATTAATGGAGATCCAACACAGCAGCGGTCGTAATATATGTTTCAGAAATCATGGTAGTACTTACCTGTATTTCCGGGTGGCTAAAACATGTCTATATTTGTGCTGTGTTTTGTTGTTCGTGTTCTTTGTAGTGGATCTACATTTCTGTGTATGCACAGTACTGAAAAATGTAACAGACGCCGTGAACTAACGACCATGTGATGGGAGACGTTCATAAATACATGGCATGTATCGGCGCGAACAAACACACATCAAGGAGTGCGTAATAAGTACACATACCAACTATTTGATATATATGTACACCGTTCAGTACATGGATGCAACGATAAATATGACTGATGTGGAATATATGATAGTCGACAGGTACAAAGTCTTACTTTGCATACATTATTTGTACATAGGCTTGACAACGCATGCATGACTACATATAAATATTCATTTTCATATACAAACATATAGTTCAGTACTTCTGACGAGACGCAATGCCATGAAATGGCTGACGCAGTGAATATGACTCAACGGACGCCTGTAGGTGTGGCAGCACTCATCACACCTTGGAATCTACCTCTCTATTTGCTTACGTGGAAAGTAGCTCCAGCACTGCTGTGTGGAAACACGGTACATTGATTTCTGTGTTCGTTGTGCGAAAATTGACCATGGCACTGGCATGCGTAATTCTTTTGGCGTACATACACTGGTGAACTATAGTGTCCCACTATATACACAAACATGTGCTCTCATGTAAACGTGCCATGTACTGATATGAGATGACTCACTCGTACACAATCCCCTTCACGTTTCCACAAGTAATCGAGCACATGTTCATATCAGATGTGCATACAGACTCACTCTAACATACACAATTGCAGATTGTTGCCAAGCCCAGTGAGTTAACACCGCTTACAGCTAATGCCCTCGCAGAAATTATAAATTCTGTAGGTCTACCCGAGGGAGTGTTTAATCTTATTCACGGGTGTGTATCTACCAAGACAGATGAAGAGTATCCTGTAATATGTCCTATGTGATAGTAACTATTTTTATCTGTAGAAGGTTTGCATAAATATATATTGGTTTCTTGCATAATACTTTGTGTGTAGGTATGGGGCGGAATGTGGGGGTCCACTTGTTGGACATAAAGACGTGTCGTTGGTATCATTCACGGGTGGTACTGTGACCGGTCAGCGAGTGGCTGCCACAGCGGCACCGCAGTTCAAAAAGCTCAGTCTAGAGTTGGGTGGTAAGAATGCATCAATTATATTCAAGGTGCGTGCTTGTATTTGTATAATAGTGCACGTATGTCTGAATATATATATATGTATGTATATATATATGTGTAGGAGCTGTATCATGTACTTTCAGCCTACTATCACTGAGCCGTTCACTCCCTCGCCCATTTATAATTCCATCTCATCTGTTATCTTAACATTCACTAATACTCACATAACAGTCATACAATACCTTGCGGGCAATCATACCCCAGTACATACTCAAGCTCTAACAAAATCAAAAATGCATATAAAGGACTGCGAGAATGATGATTGGGAACATATGATTGCTACAACCGTACGTAGCAGTTTTCTCAATAGTGGTCAAGTGTGTCTCTGCTGCAGTCGTATTTTAGTACAGGAGAGTGCATATGCAAATTTTGTTAGAGATTTCATACCTGCAGTTAAAAAATTGCGGATAGGCGCTCCACTGGACCCGAACACAACCACAGGTGCACTAAGCTCTAGATCCCACATCGATAAAGTGAGAGGCTATATTGCTCTGGCTCTTGAAGAAGGTGTGTCACAAAGCAATGCACATGCTTGCACATCCTTATATCTATGTGATCAGTAAGCATCGATAATTGCATAATGTTCATTCCAATAGGTCTCTTATGTTATGGATATGTATGTTTTGTATTTCTAATATGTTTGTATGAGTGTGTCTACACACTTGTATGCACTAAACCCTAAAATTCCTTTCGTTGTTATTTAATGCACAGGGGGTGAGATCTTGACTGGTGGTACAATTCCTGAGATGGACGATGAAATGTCTGATGGTTATTGGCTGCAACCAACTGTCATCGCTGGACTGGACCCAAGAACAAGCAGAGTTGCTACAGAGGTATGTACCTATATATATACAGCTGAGCAAGCACCCTTATGTATGCACGTACATGCGGGTGGTATAATTACGGGTGATCTAATCAACACATACTCCTTGACCCACACATGTAGCGATTGTTCCAGCATGCATATATATAAGGGTTGTCTGTCGTGAGATATTTGTTGACTGGAATTACATACCGTTTCATCTACTTCTTAGTCGCATGGCCACAGAGATGTACACGTACAAATACAATGAAACTTCTTCTTAATTATAACGGGACTATTGATAGATAATATTACACAAACTCTCACGCATGCTTAAACCCTAAACCCTAACATCAGGAAATATTTGGACCTGTTGTGACCATTCACACGTTCAAGGATGCAGACGATGCTGTAGACATACACAATATTGTACAGTATGGTCTAGCCGGCTCAGTCTGGACATCAAACCTAAAACAGTCGCACTCTGTCACACGAAGAATGCATACAGGCATGGTCTGGGTCAATTGTTGGCTACATAGAGACTTACGCGTACCATTTGGCGGTGTTATGGCCAGTGGCGTGGGTCGAGAGGGTGGGAAGCACTCGTTAGAGTTCTTTAGCGAGTTGAAGAATATATGCTTCAAGTACTAATTGATATATACTTCGTTATTATGCCATATGTGTATAACATTAAAATGGTAGACTTAAACGTACAGTTTCATCTAGCACAAAACAGGACGTAATATATTATCTCTATTGTTGTTTTTGGATCATGAGTTGTCGTTTTCCATCTGTACCGTTTGTGGTGGGATAGTTTGCGAGTTCTGACTTGGAAGTATCCATTTGTAGTGGCATAACATAAGCACCAACTCCTAAAGCTGAATGGTATGCATATAAGTGGCCAAGGGGACCACGTACAATATGAAGGTAACCAGAACAAAAAAATCGAACTTAACAAGAACTATTTTATTCACATTCCCAAACACCTAAATTGAACATGTGGGAAAATACTTCAATTATCAAGTAATGCACAGTAGCATGATTAGTACCAACCCCCCATGTCACCAATTTTGCACGGAACGTGAATACGTTCGTGCACTTATAGAGTGGACGAGTTGCTTGGGCTTTGATGTATTGTTATGCTTCGTATGTGACACGTCATTTAAATATATTTTTCTGCTAGAATCCTCATAATATCCGTGAGTGAACATACACCAGCGGGTGTAACGCCATCACTACCGACTACCCATACACGGTGCACCTTCGTGGCACGCATCTTTCTCAATGCGAATTGCAGTTGTGAGTTTGAGCGAACTGTAAACACGGGCGCAGAATCCTTGCCATCGTTTGAGAATGCCTGCATTATGTGATCGCGAAGAAGGGAAATGATAATGGTTAAAATTATGTATACGATCACATGACTGTTATGAGATGTGAGCTGTTCTAACATATGTATATACCTGATCAGAACGCAACATATTTACAAAGTCAAGACAGTCTCTCCACAGCCACTCAAATTCGTAGGTAGAAAGAATTCGCTTGACATCAGTCATAGACACAGCCCCGAGTAACGTTGAGCCCTGACCTATAATGGCCAGTGAGGAGATTTGCTCGAAGTGCATGATACTAAGAGCACTCAAGACAGTATCGTCAGCGTTAACACTTTTTATCTGTCGGTTGGTGTGGTTATATATAATGGTTCAAAAAAAAAGTATAAGTGGTCTTTACGTCAAGTTCTACTAGGAATAGAGGTTAGGGTTTTGGGTGTATGCGCTTGTTTGTGGAACACATCAATAACGTAGTAGTCGCATACCTCCTTAGTACCCAAATGTAGATCAGATAAAGATTTGTGGAGCACGGGCTCGAGATCTGTTGCGTATTTCTCCAGCCAGTTTGCTACAGCTGTTTGAGTCAGAATACCTAAAAAAAACACGAAAAATTTTACGATTTGATTAACATTGCCACACACATATATACATAACTTTCCAAGACAATACTCTCAAAACACATGGCTCTAAAATACAATAAATTGAAATGGCGTCATTGTGATCTGCACGATAAAGTGATCTGCACGATAAAAAGATATATCATGATTTACACAGCTTGTTTACATACCAATAATAACACCGGAGTCGTTAAGTACACACACTCGGTGCACACCAGTGGAAAATATAGCCACAGCGGCATCAATATGGTCTGTGGCGTAAACTGTTCTCAAAGGATTGCGAAGGGAAAGATCTGAAACCCACTTTACTGGCACAGGCATACTGGGAGGAAAATTAAACCGAGATTAACGAATAATCAGAACTTGTTTGCATGTATATGTGTGTGTAATTAGTGCTGTAGTGTGTAGTTGGATATGTGTGCTTCGCGACTATTTGCGAGGGAATTGTGGGTCTTCACATGTTTATCACACGGCGAAAAAAATATCATATCGTACCTCTGTATTCCCTCAGATATTAGCGCTTTGAGATCCTTTAACTGCGTAACTTTGGTTTTGTCTTCGAAGATATTGAGTAAGAACGCCATCATGTCTGCCACATCGAACATGCCAATGTAGTTATTCGACTTCTCACTCCATATTGGTGCGCTTAGGATCTGGCCAACAAGTGTTAAGAATTCAGTATTGAAAAATTGTTTACTTTAAACAAAAAGAAGTTGTGATCACTTTGGCGATATCATATAAACTGATTTCAGTCGTGTATATAGTAGTACAGTATATTCACAACGTCGTACATATTCACAATGTCGTACATTTTAATATAACTTGCAAGGGCATCACGAGAGTATCATATCCAATATTTCTAGTATATTCGTATAACAACACACGGAAAAAACAACATACGTGCACACAACGATACCTTGTTTGAGGTGAGAACATCGCAGGCTTCCTCAATAGTTGCTTCTGCCTTGATGCTTATTAACGCCTGTCCATCAACTAGATCGGCACAGTGACCTTTACGCAAGACCCGGTCAATTGTGATTTTATCCGTTTGGCTAAGTTGGGAAGTTGATATGGTCATGCTGCCTCTCTCTGCCTATGTGGGTGAAATGATATTAGATTGGATAGTTGTAACACTATTAATGATGAACTGTGAAGGGGAGAGGTACCTTTATAGCTGTACGCATATTTTATTTCAATTTGTATTATACGATTTTGGATCCCTTAATGTGGCGATTCCAATTTCGGGAAGCCAACAATTAAACATAAAACGTAAAAACGTTTATGTACGTCTATAGAGCCATATTTAGTGTTGAATATACCCTCAGTCTCTGGAACAGTTGACCGGAATCGTACTGAAATGTTGAGTTCAATAAATGTAAATTACGGAATTGTATTGGGGTATAACCAGTCACCAGTTTCGTTCGGATGAACATAGAAACCAATGGAAAGTCATGGAAATAGACCCATTCATTCCTCAATAGGTGCACTATAATTTTGGACATACCCATATCGCTATACACTAAGTCCTCTATTTTGCTCCTCAGACCTAGGATGGTTTTAGTGCTTTCCGGTACATCATCAGAATCCCAGAATGGGACTCTGCCCTATTACTGAGACCAATGATAGTGTCCCTAATCTTCATCGAACTTGGTGATAGAACACTTATATGCTTACGAGTGGAAGGAACTATTGTTAAGTCAACTAGTGTCCCGAGTACAACAAACCAAAAACGTGAGAATATGGCTCATTACGAAAAACAGAAATAATTGCCTCCTGAGCTACACGTTGTGCAGGGTAGAAGATCTTTTCTATATCATGGTAGGTCATGCCATCTTTGAGCGTATATAGGTAACCACAACGAGGACCAATCAATCGTAGAATGCTCATGGTTGACTGATCTGCTATGTAATTGATGGCGGGAGGACATAAGGGCGAAATACAACTGGTAAAGACTGAGTCACAATTCGAGAGAAAAGGCAGTCTCAGAGGCGGAGTATGAGAGGGGGAGTAGTCAAACGTGGCGTACCTTGCTAACTCCAAACCCTTTTTCAAACATCAATATACGCAGTTAAAGTCAGTAAATGATAAATAGTATTGGACGGCGCTTCGAATCGACTCGGGAGTCGTCTGTGAATTATTCAAGTTGCTTTGTCAAACGGTCTTGTATAATCAGACAAAAATTCATTCTACATATCAACGTATATACTGGTATAACTCCTTAAGATCATTTATCGTGCAGTGGTCATCTAGTTAGTGTCTACTACATGGTGACTCTATGTATCAAATGAATACCAAATGTTGCTCGACAGGCATGCTTACTAAGAACAGACCCTAGATACTTCGTATTTATCTACGAGGTGATATTTTATGCTATGAGTTTGTATGTATGCCTACTCAAACCAATATTCCTTGTGCAAGTATATTTTAGATATCCAGGCAGTACTATAGGCTTCACATTTGCTAGAACCGATTTATTATTGACAGAAATCGTACACGGAAACCATTAACCCTATCCGTATATGAGCATTTATACGACAACGTCGTTTATTCTGTCAACCACCTCGTCTTTGCCGAGAATCATCATCACTTCATAGATACCAGGGGATGCAGTTGTACCAGTCAGTGCGGCGCGGAGGGGTTGAGCAATGACTCCAAGCTGAAATGAGATGATATACGACCCAGTTTAAACACAAAGAGAATTAGTGATAATATGCAACTACGACGCAAATATGTCGATAATAAACCTACATAGATAAAGAACGTGTTTTGTCGGGCTACAATACATTATGAATATTGAGAGGTCACGCAGCATCATAATCGTGGACAAAGACACATGCATTTAGCGGAAGAAGAGCGCGAATAACGTCTACAAAATGTGCATGTGTGTTCAGTCTCTGACTGAAGCCGGGTAATGAAGACGGTGATTGCATATACCTTGACTTCTTTTGCCTCAGCCTGTGCCTTAATTAGAGCCTCAAGGCCTTCTTCAGTGAATTTGGAGGCATCTAGGCCTTCGATCTCGCCAACCAAGTCCTTAAGCGCGGACTTGCCCTTATCGTTGAGCTGTTTCTCGGCTGCAGAATGGTAATAAAGTAAGCAGTATTTATGTAACGCATGAGACCGTGTGCACCTCAGCTCAAATTGGGAACTAGAATGATATCCACAACATATACACGAGGGAGCACAACGCATTGTTAACATATATCGTTGATGCTTTATTATACATAAATAACAGATGCACGAAATACCAATTCCAATAATTTACACGTATATATTGAAAAACTAACCTTTCTTGTCGAATGTTAGCGGTCTTTTTGCATACAAAAACTTGCCAGCTTCGTTGAATTGAGGGATAGTTTTTGCTCGAGGGATAAGTAACGGAAGGGCCTCTCTCAACTTAGGCTCCTATAATTACGCGATGTATGCAATATTTAAGGTTTCTTTGTTGGTGTTTGGCGGTTATAAGCATCAATATGCAGTTGAAAATGTCCACCGTAGAACAGTCCCACCTCGAACATTCCACTATGCCTTGGCTTCAGTGTAAAGAACTATAAGAATACTAACACTACCGCTGGATCTATATATCAAGTATGTACATATATGTGGCTATACTCTTTAAACGCCCGTGTGATAATTGCGATAAGGCTAAGCGAGCGTGCGGAAACAAGGTAGTTTGTCTCACGCATTGTGCATATATGTGCTATACAATTATGGACATACTCACCCCAATAGCGGCAAGATCTGGGCAGTGCTTTGTGATAATTTTAAGTAAGTTTTCTGTTGAACAATCACGAATATATGAACCATTCATAGCCTCCAAGTTCTTAAAATCCATAGTAGCTGCGTGTTTAGTACAGTCTGCAACGTCGAACCATCCAATCATCTGCTCTTTCGTCATGATCTCATCATCTCCATGGCTCCACGACATGCGTGCCTGTCATGTACACATGTATTGTGTAGGAGTGAGTTAGCGAGAACGTCAGTAGTGGGAGTGAACGAGAGAGACCATACACCATACACAAACAAACAATATATGAACGACCAGCGTAATTTTAATCACATACAGCACATGTCCAGAAAATGTAGAATATAGTTACATCGATATTGACCATTGGTATGTTGAGTAAGTTTAAATCTTAACAGTTCTGGCGTGCAGTAGATCCAAACGTGAAATCTAACCAACATTCTCGATAAATATGACGAGTGTCAAGGCATATGTATTGCAAGCATACAACGTTACGTATCTAGTAGCGTCTGAGTGTACGATCGTTTGTATGTAAGAAGTCAAAAGTTTCTCTTTAACATTAAACAGTAAGTTTGTATGCATCTGATATGCATCTGTATACATTCATATACTGAGAAAAAGACGTACCAGGTAGTTGAAAAGAGCATCAGGAAGGTAACCCAAAGACTCAAATTCCTCTAGACCGGTAGCTCCGTGGCGTTTGGACAATTTCTTTCCGTCAATTCCGTGAATGAGAGGGATATGCGAGAAGACTGGGGGTTCCCATCCACATGCCTGCAATATGTACACGTACATATACGTGGCAGAGTTTAGTATGTGTATGCAATTAACATATTTTTATCGTGCATGAGTATGAAATCGTACTGTGAAAATTCTGCTCTTTCATGGGTAATCCTTGCGGCATATTGAATCCATCGAAGCACCTATGTGCAATCGTATATCGTGATCATTCGTAGGAATACTATAAATGTCGAGTTTTGTATATTTGCTTGTGTTTACCTTCTTGTGACTATTTGTATTGATACAAGCATGTGTGCTGAAGGACGCCAAATAATCACACCTTATAGATCTGTAGTTGACGTGCTGTGTTTGTGATGTGATCTGATCCACGAATGACATGTGTGACATCCATATCATGATCATCTACAACTACAGCCAACAAATAAATAGGCTTCATATTTGATCGTAAGATAATCAAATCGTCGAGAGTTTCATTTGCATAGCTCACGTTTCCCTGTGTACGTAATGTTTGTGGTTTGATTCTTAGAATGATATGTATGTATATATGTATTTTGTTGGTGAAGAGACACGTTACTGCATACACATAAATACAGCACATGTTTCAATCCACAAGCATGAGATGAGATCAATTCTTCGTTACGAAAATGATATATATTTAATGGCAACTCCAACTTGACAGCAACAAGTGCACACACACATATAACACCACTCAACTTACTTGAACCAAATCATCCCACTCAGTTGTTCCAGTGGCCTCAGACTTTAGACGAATGACAGGCGCCACATTATCGGGATGTACATAATCATTAGGGAGATCACGACACAAACCAGGATATCTGTGTGTAGTGATGTGCGTATATCGTGAGCATTCGTGTTAGCTATATTGTATACAGAAGCACACCAGAGACTAAAACAAAATGACACATGTCATACCGAAATGGCAGCTTGTTGGCCTTGGCTTCGTCACGCAGCTGGTCGATTTTTTCTCTAGAGCAGTAGCACTTGTATGCTTTGCCATCCTCTACCAACTTAAGACCCACTGCCAATTTGATACACACATAAACATACAAGTACAGGTGTGCAAGAATGAGGCACTGAAGTATGCTTCAGTTAGGTTGAACATATCGAGTGTATTTTGGTAGAGAACAACAGTACGCTCCTTCATTCTCGCGACCAGTGGGGAAATTATGAGATACAATAGGGATACTACAGCGCAGAAGAGTAGAAGGCACTAGGATATACAAGGATTGATAGTATTAAGAAATTCAACTACGAAAGTAAAACATGGTATTTTTCGGTCAAACACAAACTAAAATTTCTTCACCGACATCCAACCTTCTTGTGTTAAATATATACAAGTATAAAACAAACCTTTCTCATGGATAGAACTACGTTCACTCTGGCGAACAATTTCACCATCGTGATGGAGACCGAGCCACGACATCCCCTTAACGATTGCCTCTACAGCTTCTTCGTTATGTCGGTCGGCGTCGGTGTCCTCAATTCGCAGAAGCATTTTTCCTGTAGTGGTAATTGATTACGCTTGGTTGACAATATATATAGTGGACAGTTCGATTTGTCAATGGAAGTGAATATGTGCATCTACGCATGGGTTCTGTATCTAGTCCAAGTGTACTCATTAATGGATCCTAACAAACTGTTGACAAGTGACAAAGTACCATAGAATGGACAGCTGATAAACATTGGTGCAACTGAAAATGTAATAGTGTGTGCAAACTGTTGCGCTTAACATATCAAACTCTTCATTGTCAACTCCACTGAACGTATGTACATGTACGCAACGATATACCAAGAATCTTTAGGCATACCTCCACAATGCTTGGCATACAGCCAGTTGAAGATTGCCGTACGGGCACCGCCGATATGAAGGTATCCTGTGGGCGAAGGTGCGAATCGGGTCACAACCGGCTTAGTCGAAGTGGCAGACATGATAAGTTATATATAAAGTATGTGTGTGTGTATGTGTGTGTGTGTGTATGTGTGTGAGTGTATGTGTATGTGTATGTGTGTGTTTGTGTGTGTATGTATGTATGTGTGTGTATGTATGTATGTGTCTGTGTGAGCGTGTGTACGATGTAGCGCACATGCCGTTCGCGTGTTTGTTTACTTTACGGACGGACCCGGACAGAGGTTATAGCGAATAAGACGTATTATTTCATCGATTTTAGTTCTTTTATTTGTATACATAAATAATATCCACTGGTATTTTTGATAATAAATACACATCAATCAATTACTTACATATATATAGAGATTGCAGATTTCATCTGTCCCAATACATCCGTCCCATTTCGTCCGTCCGTCCTTACACGTAAACGAAGGCCCTCTGCCTGTACGTGCGCTGTAGAGTGTATTTGATACATACATTACACACACGTCTTATCCGACTTAGAAACCAAGTGTAAACAAAGGTCGACACACACACACACACACACACACACACACACACACACACGTTCAAATTCACTACAGTTGTTGTACGTACTGTACGTTCGAAGACCAGGTGTCGTTCTATTCACTGTGAAGAACAATGTCGGGAATTTTCACGTTCGTAGGTGTACGTGAAACTAGTAAACGTAACGATAACTACGCTGTATTTAAGATAGAGATTGAAGCCAGGGAGACATCGTGGGTGGTGTGGAGAAGATTTAGCGAGTTTATCACACTTAACGCAAATATTCGATCCGGTTTGTAAACTTATATGTGTGCTTTTGAATTTCTGTAGTGATGGTTGCCACTTAGATATAAATGATAGAAATTATTCGTAGTTGCGATGGACGTAATACGTATATTGTAGGTACTGTGGCAAGAATTGAGTGAATATCTGTAAGCTTTATGTATTAGAAAATGTACACATGTATACGTAGCATCGAACACATAAGTATGTGATACAAGTGTGCTTGATATTTACCAAAAGAGAAATGTTATTTATTGTTCTCTGGTGTGACTTATGCAATTAGTGAGTGAGTGAGGCGAGTGAGTGAGTGAGTGAGTGAGTGTGTGCGAGTGAGTGTGAGTGTGTGTGTATGTGTCAGTGTGAGTGAGTTAGTGAGTGAGTGAGTGAGTGAGTGAGTGAGTGTGTGTGTGTGTGTGTGTGTGTGTGTGTGTGTGTGTGTGTGTGTGTGTGTGTGTGTGTGTGTGTGTGTGTGTGTGTGTTTGTGTGGGAGAGAGAGAAAGAGAGAGAGAGAGAGAGAGAGGTTGGTGTAGCGGTTGCATTCCAATAGTAAAACTGTATAGGTCACATTTGTATGCACACGGACATCGTTTCAGTTGTGTCGGATTGGTATATGGGTGTCATATACACGAAGTATACGCCAACGCAATTAGACTGGTCTCAACATTGTGTCTCATGTGTCTGTTTGTTACAGTGTACAATGTACCAGACTTGCCAGGACGATTTAATATTGGCAAAAGTGTACAAGCTCTAGCCACAGAACGATGCAAACCATTGGAAAACTATTTGAGGGTCTTGCTTCTTGAGAACGACCAAAGCGTAGTTAGTAATAGGTATATCGCTTCGTTCTTGGACCTTCGGGACAGATTAAAGGTAAAAAAACAATTTCAGCCATGTATACATGAATGAAGAAAATCGTCATTCATGCGCGATTATAATTACCTTTCATCGATGCTGTCGGAAGGAAAAAATATGGTTGTCACACTTGTAGATTTGGTACTTATAGGCATGCGTATGTTTCTATGTATATTTATATGTCCATTTGTGGTTCTATGATCATGTCATGTACACGTGTGTATATAGCAGTGTGTCACCTCTCTCTCTTAACGTTGCTTGGCTCGTTCTACCCAATTTCGTGGAATAGGGAAATACCTTTTGCTCACGCCTTGACACATGGAGCGACGATTGTGATGACCTACTTAACCTGGCCAACGAAATTGCGGCCAACATTACTGGTATGTATATCCACACATGTACGCGCATCTTATATTTGCACTTACTTACTGGCATGCAACGCACCCGCGTACACTGTAGCTCGCACACTGTAGCTTCCAAAATATCCATATGCCATATACAAGAAATCAAGCATGACTTCTTAGTATAGTGTTGATCATATATGAGGTGTCACAATACTTACTCACTCACATATCACTGTGCAAAGTATCACTTCAGTCTAATGATGTAGTCTTTTTGAGTTTATTTCTTCATTATTAAGCGAGTGCACGTTCATTTTTTTTTCGCCGCGAGATAGAAAGTACGTGTTTTTTCTTTTTCTTCATCATACGCATTTCTATTCTTAACAGTTTCTCAATAAGACCCATAGAGAGTACTTCACTTGTCTTATACTTATGCACGGTTTACATGAACACAATGATGTTGACAATATATGATATTGACTGTTCTATTGACTCGTAGCTCGCAATGTATTCCGTTCACAAAACAAACGAGACGATCCCGACCTCGTACGCGCGGTGCGTAACAAACTGTCTACCCTTTCAGCCAAGTCACAGTCACTCGCCCGTGTTTTGGAAGGTGTCACATTCGAATTGTAAGTTCTGATCTTAACGAGTTCTGTTGCCCAAACATATAAGCTGCTTGTACTTGTGTCAATGCATTGCCACGCACGCCAGCATTCTCATCAGTATTCACACTGTCTCCAGTACTCACCACATGACTATGCATTAAACTGTTTTCTGTATGACATGCTGATATTTGGTGACTGCACATCCTGTACGATATGCTTCGTACATGGGATCATACTCACACATACGCGCACACGCACACACGTACACACATGGGCGCACGCACACACATGGACACATGTGCACACGTACGCAGACACGTACACACACAAATGTGTAACTAGTACGGACATGTAATCGAATACACAGAAACAGAAACATACGCGCACACTACATTGTCTCTTTCGATGTTAAATTCAATTTATATCTTGTTCTTTCAGAACTGAAGCGGAGCATATTCGTAGACAAAATAGCTTAGATCTTCTCAAAGGACGCACCATAGAACTAGAGAGATTGGAGCGCGCTGATGGAGACACTCCTAACAGCCCAAACAAACAACGGTAAATTATAGATGTGTTTTGTGCATATTATTTGTAGTCTCACTACTCTATGGTTACTTACAGCAACACAATTTTGGTGCGGGTGATTCATACACAGTACGCGCGTGGACGCACAAGCCATTTTATCCGGAGTGATGTGTGTATATGCGAGTTGACAAACTTTTAAATGAAAGATTTGATTTTATGCTTATGCTTTGAAAAAAGAAGGTAGTTGAGGATTCATTTGTCCTCGTCAATAGTAGCCAATCTACGAAATGTTAATTCTACTGTATTAGTACTTGCTTTCAACACATTCTCGATACTAATAGATAACTGCATTACATTTTCTCCCCATCCCTGGACTGCAAAGATCAAGATTGGTAGATCCCGCAAGAGGCGGAGGAACTACTAAGGGACGTGTATGGGGAAAAGAAACGGCAATGACTCAAGGAAAAACTAGTAATGAGATTGTTAAGGTGCGCGATTCTCAGTATATTCCATGTATATCGCGTTTGGGATTTCGAATGTATTGGTGTGCTTGTGTGAATTTATCAGTGGTGTCATCTAGATTCCACAGCTATACTGCAATGTACTTGGGGATTATACACCAAAAACAGTATGTAACGCTTTGGCTTATTTGTAGATTTACTAACTTATCGAATTCGTGCGAGGGAGTGACGGTAAGATACGAATACACATGTTCTTGTTCACAAAGTGACGTCAAATCTCGTCCCACTACATACACACCCACGCATTTTACACACGTACATTCACGAAAACGTACGCTTCAATATGGCACTTGCACAATTATTGTATGCAGATCCAGAGAGACGTTATGGGTGAACAGGATAATGGCTTGGATCGACTATCCAATGTTGTTCAACGTCAAAAGCATATAGCTTCCGCCATTGGCCAGGAAATTGGTATGGGGTGTGAATGCGCGTTGATGTAATAGAAGTAGGACTGGCTTGGAAGTAACCTTAGTTGAAGCTTTGGCCGCCTATGTAAATATTTGTGTCACTGGTGTGAATCTTGCAATGCGTTGTTCGTTTCGTTTGTGTCCATTTGTTGTATGTGACTATGTGCATACTATATCAAATGTATACAGTGCTATGGTGTTTGTCTACTTTTGCGTTCGTATATGTAGGATAATGTTAACTCACATTTATATGAAAGACCTTGGTGATACATCGCTGTGTTATAACCACAATACGTATGGTACAACGTGCTACTTCATACGCCTGCATACCTAGTTATACTCACAGTTGCATGCCTAACGGACACGAACGTCAATGTCATATGCAGATGAACAAAACCGAATGCTGGATGACTTGGACGGTCGGGTGGAGCGTACGCATGGACAACTAACGAACACAACCAAACGAGTCATGAAGCTACTCTAAGGCATAAAGACTTTTATGACTTGTGTAAACATGTACTGTGAGAGAGAAACTGGCATTTCTCATGTCAGTGTGTGATCCATGATTTCTAGACTTGATTTTAGCTTGTTTGTGAAGACGAGTGTGTCACACATTGCCCAGCGTGCAACATTAAGTAATTACCACATTTTAGTGAGCTAGTACAAACGTACTTCGACAGATAACCGGAGTACGGCGAACTTGGATTATGATTCGTCTCATCACAATGTGTTGTACAGCCGCTTGTATGGTTTTTCATTAAACATTAATTAGGCTTGTTATGCAGTGACTTAATGCCGATAGTCGTCACGATTTATGAGACTCACTGAGCTGATTGTAATACGCTAAGAGAATGCATTATGTACAGTATTGTAAAGTTTTTGTGCACATGTTGCTTCCCATTATTTGACAATTGATGAAGCGATTTGTTACTGTGGTGAGTATTTCTCGAAAATCGACGAAGCGGTTAAACTAGCATAGTGCTTTGTTGCTTTTCAGGATGAAGAGCACGTAATTCAAAAACAACATTAGATGACCTCGCCAATTATACAAGTTTCATATGTATGGTAAATGCTTTGCAGTTGTACGAACACTTGATTGATTCGCTTGTATTAACACTCGGATCACATTTGTAGTTGTTACGTGCGTCGTAGTATTGTTGCACGCAATATTCTCCCAAAATTCCCTCTGGATTAATATGATCGCAACATCAAAATTCATTGATGGCAACATCGCAATTCATTGATCGCAACCAAAATTCATTGATCGCAACATCACAATTCATTGATCGCAACATCAAAATTCATGACAGTCCCGCCCATACTGCTCCTGGTATGATATACCGGAAGCAAATTAGCTAAAATGATCAAATAACCGTTGTATGTGTCGTTCCGATTTCGTCTATAATGCACGTTGCTAACTGCAACAAAGACACTCATAAATCGTATGGTCTCATTGTCATAATGATAGACTGGGATTAATCTAATGTTTTTATATTGTGAATATAAACTATGTTTACAGGTGCCATTCCTCCTCCATGTAAAACGTATAACATCTAAGGGTTTTCAAAAGGATTTCTCTGAGCAATGGCACGTTGTGGTACGTGAGGCCCTCTGTCGCCAGATGTTGTAGGATGTGAGTACTGATAACCTATCCAAGTAATTACACCTAATATACCCACGACAAAGAAGTTAAACGGCGTCATTAGATATCCCGAATACTGGTCATCCACGTAAGTCCCTAAACGTGACGTCTGTGTTGTTTCCTTGCTATAGTTCCTACCGTCTTTCCCTTCTTCATCCGCACTATGTAATTTAGAATCGAGTAACACAGCGAGTGTTTGTCCCGTACGGGCAGAAACAAAATTAACCGTCGTTGAGTCGAAAGGACCTTGCACTGCTACAAGCTGGTACACACGTGGGTTTGTAGAGCTGGTAGGCGATTTCTCTTTACGCAATTTCGCCTCTCTTTCTTCCTGGGACGTTAATACGAGATGAAGTAAATTTGGATCCACGGGAGTCACATCGACATCATCATGTAGATGTGCGTTGTACAATAAGAGTTTCCCAAACACACTTCCTTGCTCAGCACTACCCACTGATGATAATAGTTCCACAGTCGCGCTAAGTTTGGGCACGTGTACGGCAACGTCTTGCTTCAAGATCTGTTATCAACAACAGGGTTGTAGAACATTAAATACGTGTATGCACTTGTGTAGGTAGTCTATCGTTGCATGATATATGCGTCCTTGAATACTGAGAGGTTAATCAAACTACTTGAATGAAATCGGCATGGTGGCGCATCTAAGTTCACAGCCAAAACTCGCACATTACGGTAATGTGAAATACACAATAAGTACAACACATATGTCTACATGAATTTTTCTATACGTACGCATTTACAATTGATGAACACTGTGTCTCACATAATACGTGTGGTCCACATATTTTTGACCGTACCGTACCTCTCGGGGACGTAGACGAAGTCCTTGCGAGCCAGCCAGCTTCACGGTCAGGCTTAATGGCTGGGTGGTGACAGCACTATCAGCAGGTTTGTTAGCTGGCTTCACAGTGCCACGACAGTACGTTTGACCGGTTTGTGGATCAACAATAGCCTCGCCTTCGTATAGCGACCTGCCAAGTTTATTGTTGATGGGAGTTACATATTGCATCATTTGTAAACATATTGATGTAATGAATATATATATAGAATATACTATTAAAAAGATAGGGGTGTGTTGTTGATGCGCCATAGCAGATGTTTACACTTTTAAGTAATTTGTGAATTATATTCAAGACGACTTGAATAAGCCCCGCACAAGGTACATCAAGCATGTGATTAGATGGTGAATAGTTCAGCCACTCAGGCTGAGGCCATAGTGAGGTTACGTTTTCCTACTTGAACATTAATCACGAAAGCAGGAGGAAAATACTGTCCAGTATGCACACTTTAAATGATACTTACGATGGGGAGAAGATACACATGTAGGGTACATTGAAGGTGTATTCCTGACTATTGTTAGTCTCCCCTACTCGGCCTGAGCTTGTGCACTTGGGTAGAGGTGAGAATGTTTCTCCATTTTCGGATTCGAACGTAACACTAAAGTCGTAAGCTGTACCAGGGATGTCGCTAACAACTTCTCCTGTGAACGATTTTGCGATCTATACGACGGTGTATAAGTAAGAGGAATAAGGGGGATGTTATATGTACATATTTTCATATATGTCACCACCACCCCCCCTCTCAAAACTAATATATGTTGCAACAAGCAAAGTACTACGATTGGTTGCAATATGTCATACCTTCGCACCAACTACATCGATGACATGCACTACGGTTTTGGAAATCGGGTCTCTTCCACCCTCAAGCAAAATATTCGTCTTTCCCATTCCGACAGTGCGAAACATTTGTGTGCGGTCCGGTCTCATAGGTTGCGGCATGAGTATAGGCTGACCCTGTAGTCTATAGCTTTCTATATAGGCGATCAATATGAATGTGTAGATGCGCGGTAAATATAAGTTGAATGTCATGCTTACTACGCTATTTGATATTATACAGCCTTGGTGGTGATGGTCTGTCGAAAAATGTAGATCAGTTGGATCAAGTACTAAATTGATTCCTTGATCAGACGGTCAGAGAGACATGCTTCTCTCAAAATGAACATCCAGTGAGCAAATTGTTTTGCGGGGGGGAGGGGGGGGGGATGAAAATTCGTAACTGAGTACAAACGGAACTGATAGATAAATTCGACAACAGAGTCCAAGTGGTTGAAGTATTTACACAGACAAAGCGATACACGCGAAGAAATACACATACACCTGTACCTATCTGTCGAATCAGATTAATTTCAATGTGCATTCACATCACGTATATCTAAGCTTGAGTTCAAGTTTATACCTAACAATAAAAAATACATGAACATACAGAGAAAAAGAAATTCATTCCCATATAATTCTTACACCTAGACTTACTCGTTGAATCAGGCTTCCCGTTAGTTTTAGGTGAAGGAAGACACAGATTAACACCAGGATAAACCACATAACTAGCAGGCAAACCTGAACTCGAGTCCACAACGTCCACATGAAGGTAGTCTACAATCGCTTCGCTTCCCATCCAGGAAGCCTGCAGTACTGTGAGCATATGTCATGGCTATAAGTACAATATTTCGAAGATAGAGATTCGATCTGCACTTATATGCGCATAGGTTTGACTATCACTCATACACTTGTTTAAGAAGTATTTACAAACCCATACAAATTAAGTTAAACTTGCACAAATAAGTAGGTGCAAACTCGTACATAGATGCATACCAGTGTGGCCAACAGCCGCCGCTCTGACCTTCAAATGGCATTCATCTGACCAATTAATACTATTGGATATTGTATTGACATTCAACACGCCCTCACTACTGGATTTTAGCCTTACTACATCCGTTCCAGAGGGAGCAAAGTTGAAAACACGCCCATTCCGATCCCTCACAACCACCTTGAAACAGAGTTCAGTGCCAACCGGCACCATCGAGTTCTTAGTCGTGGGTATAAGCATAAGAATAGACACAGCCCTCACATCGACAGGGAAGGCGTTGCGCTGTTGTGTCATATATGTACCCCCCTCTTCTGTGCACACAACTTCTAACACAGCTTCACCTTCACTCATACCACTACGTGCACTTATACCTCCATTCAACGATAAAACATTGACTACACCAGTACCAGACACAACTGAAAGTACGCATTTATCAGACAGTTTGTTCGTGGTGACGTCAGCGATCGAGTTAGTTGGCATGACTATTGATGGTGGCTGAGACACACCCAAAACCTAGTTGGGGCGAAAGAGTGTGTATGACACAGGGCCACATGCGGAATATAATAAGAACGCAATCGAGTCCAACATACGGCATGATTTTAGTGAACACAACTGTGAGAGCATTCATATGGCATATCCATCGAGTCATAGATAATTAACAACTTTACAACTCGCAACCACAGTTGCAGAAATATATCTTGTAGAAGTTATCCACGCAAACTGTATGCCGTACGTACTGTTTTCTTAACCATAGCACTCGAACGATACCATGTCGATATAAACATGAAAATACCTTCGCTGTCAAAGGGTCAATGACATGGATATGCCCCACAGCCTCGCCGGCTTGGCGTCCATTTGTATGTCGCATACGAAGTCTCACGATACCAACTCCGGCACCTTTGGCCAAAACTTCGACCGAGACCTCGCCCTCCTCCTCCAGCGTTAGCCCCGCTTGGTGGTATCTAAGAAAAGGTAATAAACAAATGAATAATGTCATGAACAAATGCATGATACCAGATAAACTATATATAATAGTTCTTGTGTATTCTGTGTTTTCCTTTCAGAAACACTAGAATGACCCAAAAAAAAAACAGCGACAAATGAGAAGATCGAATCCAAGATATAGTTGTACCTCGGTCTCAAATCAATGATCTCCGGCGTCTCATTCACCCATTCGAACTGAAGGTTGCCCGCACTTCCGAACATCAGTGGCGTCATACCGTCGCCACCCATAATGTGCATGGCAAAACGTGCTCCTTTAATCACACTGTGTGGAGGCAAAACAAGGGCAAATCTACTTAAAGACACAACTTTCACATTCGCTGTGGCCGAGCTAACCACACAGCGTGCTCCAGTGAGTGGATCAAACTGTTCGGATGTAGCAGTGATATCCGCACTTCCGGTGCCTACCGCCGTCACGCTTCCGTTTTTGGTAATTGATAGAACCTTAGAATTTGACGTATGATACACAACGAACCCGTGGTCTTGTGCATCGCCCCCTAGTGCGTATGTAATCTCACTGCCCTCGAACAAGCGTGAGCTCAGATTGAGGCTAAGGGGTTTCTCCACACGCACAGAATACACAGCAGATTTTACAGTATCGCCAGCTCGCCCAGGACCCTTAAACGTCACTCTAGCTTCGACTTGGTACGTACCAGTACTTTTTCCGAAAAGAGTAAAACGCATTTCGTCAGTATCCTCCAATATACGCGGGTTCTCCGCAGTCCTCACTTCGAGACCAGGGTGTGAGACATGTAAGCGCACATCAAAGTTTCCGCTTGCCTTCATATTTTTCAAACTCACTGTTTGGCCGTCATCGCTGGTAAGCTTGACGTATAGAAACGTTGGCTTTTGTACGACCACAGATGGACACCCATGAACGTCTACTTGCTTGACTCGATGTACGATTATGGTAGTGGTCGCAGGTTCAGCAGAGGGGAAGCATACGTCCTTAACATGTACAAGCGTCACGCCAGTTTTGCCACTTCGAATACGTGCAGTATTTGGGTTTATAAGTGAAACACTCGCAATATTAGAGTTGTCCGACAAGGCATGGTATACGTTTGAACCTGTAAATATGAAAAAGTTTTTGTTCGTGTGTGAGCTTGCGTGAGTTTATAGGTACAAGAGAAAGTATTTTGTGGAAATATACGTACGTTGTTGTTGCATATGAGTGTGGAATGAAATGTTCATCGCATGGTCACTAAATAACGGGCATGTAGTTGAATTGGTTTGTAGCCAGCATTGAGTGTTTGGAGTAAAATGACACTTTATGAGATACTCAAACCATCCACAACTATAGAAATATAAAAAGCACGTGGAAAATAATTACACAGAGTAGATATTGGCCGTACCTAAGTACGCTTCACGTTGTTTTACCAATCGAATCCTAGTATAAAGTATTGTTGTATGGTAGAGGAAGACAGAAAAACATACACTGCCATACAGAAAATCCTATACTGGTATATCCACTCTTGTATTGCGCGAAAACAACAGCAACAGTATACACATATGCATACGATATACATACCCAGCTTTGGGTAGATATCTGTGACAGTTGAATTTGGATATAGATCGACTGTATTCTGAACCATTTCGATTGGTTTTACGACTCTAATTGTAAACGAGTAACTTGGTAAATTCGAGCTGCCAGTTGAAATCCCTCTCACACCAGCTAGCTTTATGGTCAGATTAACCGTACCTATGATGAGGTTGTGTGAGGTTGAGTCTATGTGCACGACAAACAATCAACAGTCGATATATAGCTGTTGTAATATGACACATGAGGACCAATTATATATATGCGTGAGAATCGATATTCCAAAATCTCTTTTTCATAACAAAACAATAAAAAACAACGCCTTTTAGCAAGTGTAAACTTGATCAATCAAACGCACAACTGCATACACAAATATGTTTACCTTGCTTAGCTAGAGTGATCAGTCGTGGCTTTTCATTCAGGCTTTGGTCTTCGATGTACGCAATTGTAGCATCGCTCGAGGTATACTTGAACATGTACAACCCCTTTGTAAGGGCTTCTTTACCGCCTTCGCCTATAACAGGAACACTGAATTTATTCTTCGTATTTGTGAGGAAAATCATCTTACCAATACACTTCTCAGCTAGAGAAACGAGTTCCGGGTATGATCTATACTTGTCCGGTATAGCATCGATAGATTTACCAACAACCGGATCAATGAATCGTGGTAATCCCACACTCGAAGGAAGTGCACAAGTTACAGCAGTTTTTATCTTGGATATGTGAGTGTCGAATCCCATATGCGTATGTTTGTTGCCTACTATCACCTCAACAATATGTGAGCCTAGCGATTTGCAACGAAGACTCCACACATAAATTTGTTCAGACCTAGAGTTATGGGTTTGGGTCACTTTTTGTACCTATGAAAGTGCACCGGAAGTGTGTTGGTGTGAGAGTGTGGTATGGAGCGCAAATGACTGGACGTGTGAAGCACAATGACTGCAATCTACCGCAGAATCTACACACGAACACTGAGGGCCTCATGGCCCAGATACCTATTTACCTATGCTACACATACATACCTTCCCCACCATCTCGACGCCATTGCGTTCCTGTAGTGAAAGCATTTGTATGGCTTTACTTGTGTCCATTGGCCAGGATAGTGGCCCACCGGATGCTCGCAGTTCTGCTTCTGTACCCACCACAACGTGTAGTTCTTCGGGAGACGATACAACTTGCAGTGGGTAATATGCGAAAATCTTAATATTTGTAGTCAGAACCGAGTTGCCATCTCTGTTGACGATAAAGAATTAAATTCTTAGCCAATATCACTAAATTCTTAGTCAATATCACTGTAAATAATCTTTCCATATTGTAGAATCTTGTACGCTGAAGAGCGTTTCTAGTTTGTATGTATTTACAATACACTACAAGATGAACGAAAAAACACGCAAACATATGTATACGCACATACCTATATATGGCAGTGAGTGTTGTGTAACCCTCCTTCTTAGCGTGTACAACCAGTGCAGCACAACCACTCTTTCCGGGAGTAGCATTTACACTATCATTTTCTGCAATGCTTTTCGGTACGGTCGTGGATTTTTCCACTGTAAACACGGATTCATTGTCTGATGTAAAAGTGATAGGGAGAGATGTGCAGCTCTCGAACGGCATGTGCAGGTCACCATCTGTGTGACGTGTTGAACAAGTTGTTTATTTGTCAGTATGGGTTTCTTCTTTTGTTCCTACGACTCTCAGGTAAATAGATACAACAGTGTATGGATATAGCTTGGATACATACGTTACACGCTGGCAAACCTGTCATATAAATACACGGGCGAGATCTACAATGATAATTCCAATGAGCACAAGACACGCGCGTGTGAATTGCTATGTAAACATATGCAAAAACACGAAACATATCATGCTATGGCGATGCAGAAATCACAAGAGCGAAAGCAGTCATACAAGTATATAAACATGAACACACATAAGGATGCATGTACATATTCGAATGCTAACCTACCTATGCTCTGCCCAATAACAGAGAGTGGGATGGTCATGGTATCGCCCACTGTAGTTTCAATCTTAGTGGGGAGAAACTTGAGCTCAACGATGTCGACTATATGCACCTGAAGTACACAATTATAAATTTCATGCGTAAGTAATGGTTGTACTTCAAATTTACAGGAAATATTTGAAAATACGAAATGTGTTTATGATTCTATAATTGGGGGCGTATATTGGACAAGATATTAGGTATGTATGTGTCATAAGTAGTTTGGCAGCTGGAAATGGACTATGCTCATATCGTGTTTGTGCGCCGTTGGCCGCTAAGCTCATATCAAAGTAGACCGTATTCCAAGCTCACAATCATACGCACGCACACAAACACATAGATAGATGAATATATATATCTAAAAAAAAACATTACCTAATTCGAATACATATGTCATACGTACCTCAACAGCCATTGAGTTGTAGCAGACATTCACATCCGTGACAACCACTTTGGTAGTTCCTTTCCCCATAGCCGTGAAGCTTACGGACTGAGACATGGCGTTATCAACCTTGTCAGCAATAGAAACTACGTTGGGGTCCATCACCTCCCATCTATAATGCAAAAGTTTACGTGGGAAAGAAGATGCAAGAGAATATATGATCAGGTATTTCAATTCGTTTGTAGTTAAAGCATGGATGAAATTACGTTGGAGGCCTACACATGCCGTATGATTTCGTTTCGTCAGTCGGCTATAAAAAGGCAGACTCACCCATCCATACAAAAATGTTTACAAAATGAAACCACAAAATACTCACGTACCTATACATTCCACTTCCCCCGGTCACAGTGAGCGTGCTCTTATGCACGGCTAAAGAACGCTTTCGCGGTACGTATACTCGATCAGAGCTCACCTTTAACGGTGTGACCACAGTGTATGGCTGTTCAAGTACAATAGGGGATGGCAATCTAAAACTAAGTTCGTCACGCTTAAACTCGTTCAATGTGGCTTTCAGAAACAACGATGAGTGCGCTTTAAGCGCTGTGAGTCCGAATGTGTGACCGTCTGGTGTGGATTCATGCTTTTTCGTGACCTGAATGCTGTTCTGATCAGTATTAGGAATAAACTGAACGACGGCATGTTGTTGATCGAAGCTGCAATCTCTATCGTGACACGCTTGTACTCTCCAGTCGTACGAGTGTCCTTCAAGCAAATACCAATGCGCTCGTTGGGGAACCGGTTCCTTCGCACAACCAATCAATGGATCCGTCTGTATGAGAGACGTTCCTAGCTGTTCAGGTGCAAGCACGTTAATCTGTCGCGTTTGTTTGTTATCGGGCATAAACTCGTCGACTACATCTACTTTAGTGTGCCCAATGGCATTGAGTGCGTGACCTATGCCAGACTTATTGATATTAACAACATTGTCATCCTTTACTTTCCACATATACTGAGGGTCAGGTAGCCTCACCTCCCTACCCCTTTTTACGAGTTTGTACACTATGTCTCCGAATGGAAATACATGTTGTGGATTTTCTGGTAGCACGTTGAAAGGATCGATAACAATAAAGTCTTTGGAGGCCTTGATAGTATTTCTCGAATACCCTTCTTCATCCAGGCATGCAATCACATCCACTGGGCCTGTGCCTTGACCTTCTACCAACACCTTTGTACTCTGGTGCCCAGCATCCTCGAGGTCAAGAACAATTTGTACCATATCAACGTTGTTTGACTCTGTGAATGGTATGATTTTAAGTGGTTCTGTTTCCATATTGGTATTAATATCCCACTTTACCTTTAGACCAGTAATATTGTTCATAGTATTACCGTCGGAATCATACCCCTTGAGACCCACAATCTCCTGCTCATGCCAATTCAATCGTCGATAGGTCGTATCTACTTCAATCTTTGCAATCTCCTCCACTCGAGCTTTACATTTTGCCACCTGGCCTGAATTTACATCTGTGACTGTTATTGTAGACGTACTGCTTCTATGAGTAGACGCCACAGTGGTTATCCACGCCTGATGTGAACATCCATCATCACTCACAATTGGAGTCAGAGCTACTGCGTGTGGGTTATCATTCTGCCATTCAAAACACCCTCCTGCCGCTGTGAGTAGGTACGTACATCTGTGGCTTTGCTCTGACGAAAAAGGAAGAAGAATTTGCAATGCATTTAATCGAATTCCCGGTGATGCCTCTACTTTGACACCAGCTAATGATATAGCTATCGCCAATATGAGAGTATACATCTTTAATGCACCACGACCACGCATTGGGTGCATAATCCTCGTGTGAATAGAGCACACACGGACACAGTGAAGGAAGTGATACTAGATAATAAGTAAGTGAGTATTTTCATATATGTGAGTGTTTGTATGCGTTTGTATGTGTTTGTGTGTGTTTGTGTGTGTGTGTGTGTGTGCGTGTATGTGTATGTGTATGTGTATGTGTATGTGTGTGTGTGTGTGTGTGTGTGTGTGTGTGTGTATGTGTGTATGTGTGTGTGTGTATGTGTGTGTGTGTGTATATGTGTATGTGAATGTGCGTGTGTGTGCCGACGATGTCGCGCCCTTTTTGGTGTCTCGCCGGGGGGGGGCCGGCCGGCCGTTTGAACCAACCCTAAGGACATAGAAGCGTTTGGATTGGCTGAATCGTTCGAAAACGAGTTGAGGGGGTCTCTGAAGAAGGTGCGCCACGCAGTTTCGAATATTCGAAATATTGAATCGATCTTTCGAATATTCGATTATTGTGTGGAGCTCTTTTTTGGGTGTATATTTTTGTTCATAAAAAGCCGAAAACTAAAAGAAACCGGATTTTGGGGATCCAAAATATCATGGTTTACACTCCCCCCGCCCCCCCCCCAACACAAGCCAAAAAAAAAAGGATTGAATAAGAATTTCCAATTTCTCATACATATATACATACTTTCAAGTACAAAAATATGAACATTCCAAAAAAGCAAATTCCAAAAAAAGTACAATTGGGATCTTGAAATCGGGTTTTGCCCAGTTTTTCAACTGCACTCGGCCAAAAATACGTTCCAGGTCTTTCGTACTAAATACACACATATACAACAATACACACACACGCACACACACACACACACACACACATATATATACACATACATACACAAACACACATAAACACAGACACACAAACCCGCTCCCTTATCCCGTTCCCCGTGCATACTTTTTTGTTGTTGTTGCTTGTCTTGATCTCTTCGCAAGTTTTTCAGGCCACTGTCAAGGGTGCACGTTTCTTGCAATAGTTTGTTTCATCATCTCATTTAAAGGTCTACCAATTGTGTTCTTCAATACCGACTAGTGATCGAGCGCAACAATAGTAAGTGTATCTCTTCGGTCGCAGCTAGTAACCTCTATATCTCACTCACTCACCCGTGCAGAACGAAACACAGGAGTGCGAATTGAATGCAGACGAGGGACTGTAATCATGGCTTGTTAAGTACTCAAGTGTGTCTGTAAACATGAACGAGAGAAAAATATCCGCGTATCATCAATGGAATTTCCTCCACAGTCTGTTGCCAAGGGGTCGGCAAAGGGTAGCGATACTGTAATATTCACAAACACAAGTACAGACGGGAAACCGAGCATGACATTGGGTCAAATGGATGCGTTAGGCGATGCCACAAAGCCCAAATCTTGTGATACAACTGTAAAATGTATCCGCGGTCTCAAGGCCGTTCAAGAAGGCCCAACAGAGAGAATTGTGGCTGGCGCAAATGCCACAGATGCTATACGCGTCTCTACGGCAGTAGAACCAGAATGTACTGCCATTGATCTTACACACAGTGATGGTGGAGATTCATCCAACGGTGCGTCGTTGAAACAATATGCCCAAAAGTTTGACTGTATTGATAGCTCCCCGCCATCCGCTAAGAATAAGGATATTGAGGATGAGAGCATGAACGTAGCCGGCGTACAGATGATGGACGATGTGCTCTCTGTGGGAGTATCTCCCATGAACTCCGTTAACAGTGACAGTATTCAGGCTGTACAGCGACCTACACATGCGCAATCTGCACACTCGGGTCGGAAAAAACACCACAACAGCCATCCCAACAAGAACCACGATACTCACAAAGGTAAAGGGAAACATCGTAACGGAGGCAATGGAGGTAGTACTGGCAACGGGTCGAGGGGATTTCGTGATCATCCTACGTCACAGCGAGATATAGGTTACCAACGTAACGCACACTACCGCTTGGAAAATGAAGTATGAACGCTCACTTATGTCCACACACAAGTATATATGTCTACATATAACCATGTAGTTAATATATATCTATATATTCATGCACAGGATGATGATTTCACTTATGGTGACGATGTTGTGTTAGATACATCTAACTTGCATGACGGTAACCGGCAAAAGATAGGTAAGCAAAACAATTTATCGTTATGTTTTTATATTCTGTATTTTCACGAGAAAATCACTACAGACGTAGTTGTTATATCCTGATTTTCTCTGCTACCATCTTACGGAACTTGTCATCGTGCAGGCAAGGCCACCCTCAACACTTCTTCGTCTCTTAATCACTTGTTGCGTTTTTCGTATGGAGCTGCACCGTCTCGAAGTGGCAGAAGGAACAGCGTTTTTAGGAGACAGACCCATGAGAAAGGTTCAGTCTTTCGTAAGGGACAGTATATGCAGGCAAAGTATGGTTGTTCATTACCGATAGTATATTCAATGTACACTTTTCCTTTTTTTTTGTTACTGTGAAATGTCAAGATAGCTGAAGAAATGACCCTTGATTGGAGACCCACAGTGCTTATGAGAAAGCTGTTAGTGCATGTTGCATTTTTGGTAGTACCATTTTATTCCGGATGTATGAATATCTAAGCTCCAGTGTATCGCTAGTAATATACACAGAGATCCAAGTTTCGTCAGTGACAGAGTATTACATGCGCGATGTCCATGCAAGCAATCACGCAGCGAGTGTGGCTAGTTATCTAATATGTGAATTGTTTTCTTATCTGTTCTGACTGCCAAATTTACTCACAGCTGTCAATTCGTACTAAGAGATTCCAATGAGCTCAATGCCCATCTGAGAAATCCTGATAAAGAAGTTGACTGGGAAACTGTGGAGGAGGTGCGCATGTTCTGTACTGCCAACGAGGTAATGCCACAGTGGTATATATATTTCGGTGAAACCGATCGTACTTCGCGGAAAATCACACGTAATACAAAATAGTACTCAGGCTCACACATATCCCCTTAACATACCACCTGCAACATGTATGCCTTACTCGCGTCTACTTGCATACGTGTCTTACACCCTTTAACGCAAACTTCATCAGTATATGTATCTATCTTGTTGCCTCTCTGGCACAGGTGCTTCAGTGTCCAATTTGCCTCTCTCCCCCGTCACCTGCTAAAACCACACGCTGTGGCCATGTCTACTGTTGGGCGTGTGTGCTACACTATCTTGACATGAGCAACGGTAAGACATCTTGCTCTCTGTTTGTGTGCACATTTGCCAAACTATGTACACACACATATATTCTTGTTTCAGTTGTGTTGTGTATTCCTATATAATGTCTGCGTTCTTGAAAACTCACTAATTGTGTTTTTATGCTTGAATGTATAAATGATAAACGTGCGAATGTGTGTATCATATGGTACGTCTCTGTATGTAATTGTTTTATCTCTACATTGACAGGTGTCTGGAGTGAATGCCCTATTTGCCACGAGCCAATATGTGCGGCGGAATTGCGGAGCCTAATTCTTGTTGAACGAACTCCTGTAGAAGTAAACGAATATTTAGAAATGTGCCTGCTTGTCAAACGTGGACGAACAGCGATCAACCCAGTCCCGGTAAACGAAGAGCATGAAAAGGTGTATATGCATGTGATTACATGTTGTAAGTATATTATTTGGAGAACCGTTTAACGAAAACACCACACGATTATTTACAGTCCGAAGTTATGTACCTTAACCGAAGGAGCATCTGTAAAATGTAAAGAGAATTGACATAAAAAAAGATATGTACTAATGCAATATCCACACATGACAACACAGATTAGCGATGGTGTTGTCGACGAAACCGCAACCTTAGGTCATCATTATGACCCAATTGCTTCAACGTTTTGTAATCTTTTACGAATGTCTGTACACGATGTTGAAATGTATATCATTGCACGTGAGAGGGCTGAACTTGACATCAAGTTGAATGATAGTATTAGCTGTGGCGAAGTTGAAGAAGTCGTATATTTGCGGAATGCGTTAGAATTATTAAGTATGCGGTGTGTGACATTACACACCGACACAAGTGAAGACAACCAAAACCAATGCAAACAGCATTTCGTTCGTCAACAGAGCCATGCTCATACTGTTACCAAGGATAAGACCGACAATGGGAGAGTCGAAGATAAGACATATTTTTATCAAGCATCGGATGGAAAACGAATATACATCCACTCACTTAATGTTCGGTGTTTAGTTAGTCAGTTTGGTAGCCTTGAAAATTGCCCCCCACGGCTCTTGGGCAAGGTGCTGGACCTCACAGAAGGAACCATAACTGAGGAGACGCGAAAGAAAGTTCGGTACCTCTCTCACCTCCCACTCACAACACAATACCTGACTGCTGAATTAGATATCACACCATATCTGTCAGCGCATGTGCTAGCTGAGTATAAGGACGAGTTGAGTAAGCTGCAAATGGTCAGAGAAAGAAAGGTATGTCTCATAATATCATAACAACTGGTTTTCTTTCTAGGGAATTCTACCATCACGAACATGCAGACATGCTTTTAGTATTTGATAGATTATACACGCATATTTACTGTATATATTTTCCGAAAAGATATTGAGAGTGAAGCAAGAAGAAGCAAAAATTGCCCAAGCCGAACAAGCTGAGGCAAACAGCAAGCTGTTCAACCATGACATGAAGGACTTCCCTCTGGCCCTTGGTGCTGATCTTGGTTTTGTTGTTTCGAATTCGGGAACATCAGCTAGTGGTAACAATCGTACACCCACCCCAACCGCCGACGCATTTCCTAGTATGTCGGCCGAGGATTCTACATTAATCGCTCAGATGATAGCAGATGACGTAAAGTCGTTTGCGGGAGCTGCGAGAGGAGAATCTGTTACTAGCATTGTCCCAAGGTATATACGTACATATTACGTGTACTTGTACGTAAATTTATCATTGGAAGTATTCTTCTTATTTAGTCGAATGAGATTGTGTCGTTACAAGACGGGGATTTATTAGTGTCCCGTAGTTATTTGTGTATCGAAATAATTCAATTCTTTTCACGGTGTTAATCTCGATTGGTACAAGTGGCTTAGTCCAGTACACACCAGTATATTCGGGCATCGTGGCTTTTTGGACTCACGCTTAGCCTAAGCGCAAATCTCGTGTTCCGAATTGCTAATATGCGGACATGCATATTCACATTAAGAAATGGATCATTTTATAGACATTTGTATGAATATCAGCGCTCATACTTTTATGCATTATTGATATATTAGTGGGGGCAGGAAATCATCTGCGTTACATGATTGGCCCACAGTAGGTGTGCCCACTACACAGCGCGTCCTTCCCAGTGCAAAAATCGCTGGGCTCAGAAATTCGATGAACGATGGCCCTCGACGAACATTCTTCACACCCCCTCCTCCCTCAGTAGAAGAGGTACATATATATATATGCTTAAGTGTGTATTGCTACTATGATATATATGGTATTTGCCTTAACAGAAATGCATAAGTTCAATCAACCAGTATAATCTACTTGCTTATATGTTTTATAGTATATTGTTGTTACATATGCTTGCGTGCATGTTTAGTTACGCACGTACATGTGCACATACCCACGTAAATGCACGTACATACGCAAACATATGTGCATGTCTAATAGTCTAAATACATATCACATAATCTTACTTTTCGCAGGTTAGAAACGTGGATCCACTCGACGAAGGGACGAGCGTACCAGAATGGGCACCGGATTACCAAAAGTCTTTCTCGGACTCATTGCAAGTGGCATTTGTAGATCTGTATGTACCATACATAATCCATGCATTACAGTTCGTATGTAATTCGGTGCTTCGTAGTTTGCACATACCATTCGAGCTTGTTTTACTCTTGACGATCGTTAAGTCTGCTATAATCACGGTAATACACAATACACTTTCATGTACAAATAAATCATGTGTATGTATGTGTGTACGTTATCCTGATACGGTAGTCATCATTCGGCACATATATTTGCGTACGGATTGTTTTGATCTGTCGCAATATATACATGTTTGTTTGAAGACGACACTTATGCGCCTTCTTTGATGCTGTGTAGGATATGTGCATGTGTAATCTCTGTTCCTTGTTAAATATCATTTGTAACCATACATATAACCATTCTTTCACCTATATAGTGATTTACAACAACCAAGAGAGAAGGCTCAAGGCAAGAAGAAGAATGGAAGAAAGAGTAAACAGGTGCTGTTCAGCACGAATAGTCAGAGAAAATCTTAAAATTGTCAGCGTTGGTAAATACATGTGAACAACCTGGCGTTTAGTTTCATTTTAGGTATAAGAGTGCTGCTTAGCACGAATAGTCGGAGAAAATCTTAAAATTGTCAACGTTGGTAAATACATTTGAACAACCTGGCGTTTAGTTTCATTTTAGGTATAAGAGTGCTGCTTAGCACGAATAGTCAGAGGAAATCTTAAAATTGTCGGCAATTGTAGCACAAGTGTAGCTAAATATTTCATTTTGAACAAACTAGCTATTGCTTCATTGTAGGTGTAAGAATGTTAACAGGATGCTTAAAAACGAAATGCGTAGCTACGGTCTGTACGAGGCTAGTTCGTGACACGTATATACCCGTTTTAGTTTAATCGACAATCAAATAAGAGGCGTTGTAAAATGTGCCTTTATACTAGCCTGATTCGCTATCAGAAGATTCCATGACAGCGGACGCCATACTCACACTATCGGCCGTATGCATATCGCTATTCGAAACACGCCTTGTGTAAATCGAAGGAGCTTCCCCATTTGTTCTGGGCTCCAGTAATCTGTTTGTAGGAACGTGAGACATGTCCATCACACTCCCCTTCCCCGTAGTGAAAATTGCATCTGGCGATATGTCTTTTTTTCTTGCTGGAGAGAGAAAGGACGAACTAACGTCTATGCTATTTACATTATGAGAATCTTCACTGCTTAACACAGTCGTACCAGATAAAGTAGTGGGTAGTCTCTCGGAAAAGTCTATTGTTACTCCATACGTTTTGTTGTTACCAACGCCCGTGTGTGCGGAAGTGGTATTAGTTGTATAATTATTCAAAGGTTGATCAATATTTATCAATTGCTGTGCAGTACTAGAGGCAGGCAAAAATTCCAGCGATTCACCAGTGAAAAGTACTTGTTCACCATCAGATTCCGATTCTACCGTGGATAGCTTGGCATCGTGGTGCCACAGCTTGTCCACGTACTTCGAACGGATGAAACCCAGTCTCTCGTTCCTGCATTGCAAATATAATATCAAGTTGTAGGCAAATACAACATTAAGTTGTATCCATTGTTTACTACATGTTCGAATACAAACTTATAAAAATGTGAGTGTAAGCCTATGTTGTCACATACTACTGCATGCATGTGTCATGCATTTTTCAACAACACGCTAACTATAATATGCACATTACAACAGACATAATTGATGACATTCCTACGTATGTTTCGGTGTCAAGTGGTATTTGAACAACTATTCTTAAAAATCCGACGGGACATCTGATATTGATAAGGTTGATATGTGGACTAACGGAACAAGTGCGAAGCCGTACACTTAGATATGTAAGATTTGGGCAGGGTCTCTTAAGCTCTCACAAACAATTTTATCTTCATGTTTTCTTGGGATCATTACATACATTCGACAAACTTACATGCAACACAAACTCAAAACTCATATACACAAACCGTAATGTAAACATACGGATTTGATTTCATGTTCATTTTTACACTCCGGTTCTCTAATTTAGCTTCGAAGGATGAATTTGACTTTGCATTCCCTATACGTTCTACACGATGCAGGTTCTCCTCGTTCCAGCTGTCTAACGTTATGGACCGAACCTGATATACACAGAAGAAAATAGATTACTGACGGATGTACGTACATGCAAAATTATGTATGCAGCGTTGGCTGAGTTTGTCCTTGACAAGACAACCCGTTCTAGACACATCAACCACACACGTGTATGTTCACTCGGAGAAGATCGATGTTGGAAGGAGTGCATACCTGAGAGTACATGACACCAAGGCTCCGGTGTGCGCCTGCGCATTCCAAACACATCAGGACGCCTAAATTCAGGCTGGCCCATTGTGGGTCTGCCGCCTCACAATCTACACAGACAGTGTTTCCTGATATACCGCTTAATCGTGCTTTCAATCGTGTAGCGTGTACAACTTCCGTATCGTTTGCACCCATCTTCGGTGAAGCAGGCAATTTAAATACAGGCGACTCCAATGCACATGTCTTACACGCTGTCATCGCTCGTATCCAATCCATCCTAGGTATGTTTGTTCGGTATGTTTGTGCGTGTTTGAGTAAATATCGTAACAGACAATAAATACAATTACGATTACGCTTAATTTGAGACAAAGTGACATATTCATCATCAGAGCCCACACTGAGCTGAAATTAGATAGAGCCATTGTAATACATACAGTATACAATTCTCTGATATTATTGACCATAAACACACGCAAAACGTCATTTGAACAAACACAACTTTCTTATGCGCACTATATAGCCCGTAAACACTCACTACCTGTCATCCTCTGAAAATGCTTGGAGCTCTAATGTCGAATAAGGTGCAATTAAATCAAAAGTGAATAAACGTTCTTGTAGTTTGGCAGTAGGTTTAGCCTCACATAATACAAGGTCAGCTACCTCGACATTGATATCGTTCTGATTTCGGGACAGACACGGTGTACATTGGTTAGTTATGTTTAGAACAGTAAGATTTTTACCAAACCCTAAACCCTAAAAGAATGTTGAAACTTACTTCTACTCTATATAACTTCGAATCGTCCGGGCGGATACACCTATGGAGATTATAATCAAAGATTTACTTTCATTTCTGTGACAATTTGTGGGTGCGCGTATAAAGTACGAAAAAGCTTGACCAATTGTATACACATCTTAATGTTCATTTGTATACGCCCTCTTCATCCAGTATACACATTTTAAGGCCTACAAATTACATATGCACACATTTAACCACAAAGCCCTCACAAATTATATACATACTATACAAACATGTGACGTTACATACATGAATTGGCGTGACCAAGTTGTCCTACTAAGACTACTGGAATTCTTCACATATAGATATCCCTTTTTCGGATCTTTTTTATATGGGGATTCGACCAATGGCGCCGGTATCGGGGAAGGCCCGCGAATCTTCTCAAACCACTTCGAGAAACTCGAGGTCTTCAGCTGGTTTATAGAGTTTACGTGATCCTCACTCCTAAGCGACGTAGAGTCATCTTCGCCTTCATTTTTGTCTAAAGCACCAATCGCAATATTAGTGTACATTATATAGTTATGTCTTATATCTATACGTCTAAACTGCACATCTGGAACATATACGAGTATTTGCTAGCACGTCACCACTTCAAGCATACAAGTTGCATGTGCTGAATATTTTCATTGTATTTTTCATCGTATATAGGGAAGCAACACACAAAGAATGCATTCAAACGACGCCATAGGAAGCGGATATGAAAATAGCATCTCCGTAGCAAGTAGACATTCACTCAATGGCAGTGTAGGTATCTTTGAGCGTACAGATGGGAGGCTGAAAAGAAGACGTGGATGTGGATGTCTTTTCGGATTGAAACCTACCGTTGTTAAGAGACGTTTCATTCTCGTTCTGCGTTCGCGACACTTTAAATATCGATCCAAGAAAGGTTTTCGTTTGTTCACTCAAGTTGCTGGGGGTTGGAGTGGGTGTGGGTGTGTGGGAGCCTCCATCAAGAGATACTTCTTTAGAGATGTTTGTACTATCTGTATTCGTCATATTGGTGCTTAAGTTCGTGTCTACACTGGTACCTTCCCTATCCACACTATTGCTCGCCCTGTTTTCTACAATCGAAAAATGGGATTCGACCATAGTGTTAGCGGAATCCGGGGTTCGATTGGTTTTTGTATCTGGCGCACATAGAGAAATAGTTTGCAGTTCCTCTCCATCTACATCGATACGATCAGCATTCACACACATGTTGCCTTTCTCCTTCATACTCATATTATCCTCCTCCAGCTTCAAACATACATCTGGTGAAGCATTCTGCGTATGTGATTGCGTTGCAATCCGTGGTGTAGATGTCTGTGAATAGTATTGCGTTTGTTTGTTTGAATTTGTATCTACAGGTTTTTGTAAGTCAAACTCCTTTGCTATGTTCACCTTTTCGCGAGCGAGATCGCACACTCGACTGTTGTGCTCAGCGAATGGACCGTGGTAGAATCTGTGTATGTGAGTGAGGTTTGGATGGTGTGATTTTGTTGTATGAGAATTTTTGCATACTGTGTGATATGTGTCAACAAGTAGTTATGTTCCTGTAACCCAAATGTAGTAGGAGTTTAGTAGGCTCTCTAGTATCCGCCCCGTTTGCATACAACACTGATAAAACTAGGTAGAACCACTTGCACGTGACGTACGTGCTAGTGCAACTGAGAGTCTTGGTTGACAGGAATGTAAATATGCGTGCTGCGGTTCGACAATGCGTGGATGATTAATTTTGTTACACGAATACATTGCATTTTATGTATCGCTACGACAAAATTTGTGAAGGTGTAAACTTACGTGTACCGTGTACACTAATGACATACCTGTGCATGGATGAAATATTGTGAAACATCTTACTCGTCATTTTGTCACTGCATATAATTTAATAATTGCACAAAAACGGTATCGAAATTGTAAATTGGCCTGCCTTTTAGAACTTAATGTGCAGTGCGTACGTGTGCCGTACGAAATGAAGTTCAGATCAGATGGGAACGGTGTTTGGATATAAACATCGATGCACATAAGTATGCCTGTACGAGTTCTGAACTGTATATTAAAGCATAAATGATCACTTGGTGCAACACTTCTCTACATGAACATAAGAATGCAGATTAAGTACATTTATATACATTGTGATGAATATGCTATTCACTTTATGTGGAATTTACCTCGCCAAAAACAAAGTATGAACGTTATGACCGTGTGCAAAAAGTGCAGATATATAGCCCAACACTATCCGTGCGAACGACGTGATGTTCGATTTTCCCACTGTAGCTAACTGGGACGAATAAGAGATGTATTCCTTCTGCAGTGGATATCGTTTAAGCATGTTACTTAAACTTATACATATATACAGGTGTACATACTTTCAGTTAGTTTTACGAATTACTGAGTTATTCTTCGTGATCAAGATATGTGTGCTAACTTCATATAAGGACTGTCAATAATTTATTATATCGGATGATAAGCAGGAACGATCTTAGTTACAAATAAGGGAACATTTTTGGATATTGGGTGTCTGTGTATTATCTCTACGCACATATTCTTACGATGTTATAGGTGCTAATGTATTCAAACTTTGTACTTTATGTGTCGAACATATATATATATATTGAACGAAGTTAGATTAATGTGTCTGCGATATATACCTGTAACTCATTCCGGGTCTGGACAGTTATTTCCAACCTTTTGTTGACGATGGCTTCTGAGTCGGTTGGTTTAGATTTCAAATATTTTTCAAGATTACCCAGATACTCAGAGTTTAACTTCACTATCTGAATAAAATTGCATATCAGTGACAGATTCTCGTTAGTGTATATGCACGTACACTTGGGAATACGTATGACTTTTAAACAGTAAACTAAACGGTACACTGCTTCTTCCAACACAGAGTCACTGTCAATACGTCCAATTATAAGAACAGATATCGTGAGTATACATAGTATATGTAGGTACGTTTGTTTAGAGTACACCATACATACATAAACCAACATATGAATAGATCATATGGGAAATGTGTAAG